>JAQQSY010004503.1:0-12271 GCA_028646535.1 Procyon lotor
CCTTCCTGCTCTGCTTCCAGATCATATCCAGGATCCAACCCCTTCTCCTCACCACCTTTGCCACCATCTCAATCCGAGGCACCACCCTCCTTCTCCTGGCTTCCTGCTTCCACCCTCTCCCATGACAGCAATCTGGGCGATCCTGTTAGAACCCAGGTCCGATCATGTCCCTTGTCTGTTCAGAACTCTCCAGGGGCTTTTCATCTCACACCGAGTGAAAACCACATTCCTTACAATGGCCCACAAGGCCCCGCAGGACCTATCCAGCTGCGTTGGGCTCAGGCCAATTTATCTTTGGTCCCAGGGCCTTTTCAGGTTTTGTTTTTGTTTTTGTTTTCCCCTTTCTGGGAATTCTCTGAGATAGCCACGTGACCCCCCTCTTTCAGTTTTCACTCAAACATCACCTTGTCAGGGAGGCCCTCTGCAGCCCCACATCCAACCTGGCACGCCTGTCTTCCGGTCCCGCTGCATTTTTTCCATAGCACTATCGTCATGATTATTATATAATTAATCATGGATTCATTTGTCGCCTGTCTCCCTCTCTGGGATGCCAGCTTCAGGAGGAACGCAGCTCTCTTTCTTCGCTGCTATGTCTTTAGTACCTAGCATAGTGCCTGGCACACAGTGGGCGCTTTGTAAGAATATGTTGAGTGAATGAATGAATTCTCCCTCTGGGAAACCTCCATCCTCTACTCTCAGTTCACATTTTTTGGGTAGGATGGACCCCACACCCAACTCCATGCCAGGCACACCATCTAGGCCTGTAATCGACATATCCAGAACCACTGGCTATACTGGGCCAGTTGTATCTGAATGAGGAGGGGCTGAAACTTCGCCTACCAAGCCTGTGTCCTGGCATGGGGCTGTTTCTCCCAATAGGAAAGGGCCCTTTTCTAACTGGCACCGAGGCACTAAAAGGGCAACCTGACCATGAGAATATCCCTCACTCTGACCTCAGTTTTGGGTCGGAGATGAGCATGCGACCAGGTTGGTCCAGGCAGGCAAATTCTGAGAAATGTACTGGTGGCAGCAGGAAGAAAAGTCTTCCCTCCAGAGTTGCTGGGCAGGTAGGTGGCATCTCCCTGCATCGAAGGGAAAGGAACAGAGAAATGTTGCAAGCTGGAAGTAAATGACTGGAGTTGCTGGATCCAGCCCTACCTGAGGCCCACACCACTCTTGGGACTTTTCAGTTCTATGAGCTCATCCATTCATCCTCTTTCTGCTTACATCTCTTAAAGTTACATTTCCCGTCCTTGCAACTTTAGGCTCCCATCTGACCCAGGGGGCAAGATAGTCATACCGCACAGGGCAGTCATGAACATTGAACATGAAAGAATGAGCCCTGCCTTTGAAAAGCATTTGGTCATTTTATTATTTTTTTCAAATCAATAGAGAAAAGATAATTTATTCAATAAACGGTGTTATATAATGAAGTGGCATTTTCTAACCAAGGGGACAAATGTTAAGTTTATTCAATAAAAGGCCATTTGGGTAGACATCTTAAAACAATAAACTAAAGTTAGATTTCTGATATGGAATACATTCCAGATGGGGCAAAAGTCTGAGGACAAAAAATAAAACTCTAGAAGAAGCTAAGTGGGGGATACTATGCTGAATATGTAGGACACAAAAATCCCAAAGCCATAAATGCAAAGATTCATAAATTTGATTGTATGAAAATACCAATTACCACAAGTTAAAAACACCAGAACAAAGTCAAAAGACAAATTACAAAAAGGAAAAAAAAAACATGTGCAGCTTCTCTCATAGACAAAAAGCTAAGATCTAAAACCCCGCCTGTAATAAAAAAGACAAGCAATAGAAAAATAGGCAAAGAATAGAAATAGGAAAAGTCACAGTGAAGGAAATTCAAATGGCTATTAAATATGTGAAAATATGGTCTTACTCATAATAAAACAATTAAAAAGAATATATTTTCTATTTATCAGGTTGGCAAAGGATGTGAGGGAGTGCATCACTGGGGAGAATTTAAATTGGCATAACTTCTTTGCAGGTAATTTGATGTACTTTTGCTAGATACAATCTTGCCCCAGCAACTTTACTTCTAGGTAGCATTTGGTCGTTTTAAAATCCTTCATGCATATGAAGGACTGCTGGAGGTGCTGGTGGGTGTGACCTCATCTCCACTTTTCCTCTCCCCTGGGCTGCCCTGCTGCAGGAGTCCAGACTCCTCCCCAGGGCAGCCTCTGTCCCCCCCCAAAGGGGGTGTCAGCTACTCACAGCTCTTCTCTTTAAGCCAAATAATTTTCTTCTTTTCCATTTTTCATCTTGAAAAATGGCCAATTGAAGCACTTAATTTTCCTCCTCCAACCCAATTAATGTGGACGTGCTTAGCACCGAGGCTCCACTGTGAAAGGAGAACCATTTATATCAATTAGCGAAACTAACATGAGCTTATGGCTGTAGGCAGACTCCAGGAAGGGAATCCCGGTGGGGAAGCCCAAGGATGAAGGCCCCACTGGGAGTGTGGGGCTTCCGGGGCCATTAGGATTGTGTTGTGACCATGGTTTTGACAGGACACTGGGCCAGCCTCCTCCCCTTCCCATGATGTCCCCCATGAGAACGTATACGGGGAAGAAGAGAATTTCCAGGCACAGCTGCATCTCACTATAAGCTGGGGTTTTATTCCCTAAACCTTCATGCAGACCCCACAGAGCCAAGCTGGAATCATAAGTCTAAAGTCTATCTCCAAAGAACATCTGAGCCCCCCACATGCCCCCCCCAAGTCTGAGCCCCACTATCCACCATGGCACTCCTAGATCATTGCAGCCAGCTCCTTCTAGGTCTCTGGTGTCCACTTCAGCTTTCTCAATCCATGCCCACACCCAACAGTCAGAACGAGCTTTTTAAAATATAAATCAGGGATACCTGGCTGACTCAGTCAGTGAGGCGTGCAACTCTCAATCGTGGCGTTGTGAGTTTGAGCCCCCCATTGTGTGCAGAGATTGCTTAAAATCTTGAAAGAAAAAATAAATAAATCATGTCACTTTCCTATTCTGAAACCTTCAGTGCCTCCCTATGGCACTTAGAATAGAACCCAAACTCCTTGTCATGGCCTTTGACACCTTGCAGGGTCTGGCCCCTGCTGACCTCTGAGACTCATCTCTTTCTACTCTCCTGCAGCTCCCTCCAGCGCAGCTGCACTGAGCTCCTTCCTGTTCCTCCAACTCCCCAAGCTTGTTCTTGCCCCAGGCCCTTTGCACATGCTATCCCCCCACATCTTTTCCTGGTGCCTCTTTCTCATCCTTCAGGTCTTAGATCAAATGTGACTCCCCACACCCAGACTGAAGTCACCCTCCTCAGCTGCTGTTGATCCCTTTCCTGTCCACGCAAACTTGAACATTTAGGGGGCATCCACTGTATACCAGCCACTGCCCTGTGTGCTGGGAATGCAGAAGTAAGCAAGACAGACAAAAACTCCCCACCTCCCTTGCACTGCTCTTGGCACTCTAGGGACCAGACAAGCCGGGGAAGCATTGTCTTAAACTTTTAGTTTCTAACTCGGGACTCAGTTTACTCCAAGAGCTTCTTACAAAATTATGTATGGGTGAGTCATGCAGAGAAACATTGCTTACAGAAAATTAGATGAAGCAAAAAGAATCAACGACTGGATCCATCAGCCAAGCGAAAGAGGGAGCGTGTCTGGTGTGTTGCAGGAGGCGTGGCTGGAGCAGAGGGAGCGAGGGGAGAGCAGGGCACAAGGAGGCAGAGAGATGGGGCAGGACATGAGGCTCATGTCCCTCATGGGGATAGCAACTTGTCTTCTGACTGAGGTGGGAGCCACGGAGGGCTCTGTGCAGGGCGGGCATGGCCTGCCTGGGGCTTTCACGGGATTCCCCTGGTCAGAGCGGAGAACAGACTGCAGGAGGTGAGGGCAGACGCGGGCAGAAGGGCCGGGGTGCTGTGACAGTGCAGGTGCGATGCAGGGGAGGGGTCTCTGTCTCAATCCTGAATAACTTGGGGGGAATAGGAAGTAGGTATGAGGACGTAAAGAAAGGCCTCGACTCTCCCTGGGTTTTGCAAAGCCCTCATGGGATCCCTGCCTAAAGGGCCCTTTGAGTGATGTGCATGTGCTCATATATTCACTCATTCATTCATTCTGGAAACCATTCATTCATTCCAAACCTATGAGAGTCTTCGAATCCAGATGCATCTGGTCCAGTTCATGCCTTAACCACTTCCCTTTCGATGCCTTTAGCCTTTCTGGGTCTCAGTTTCCACTTCTGTAAAATAGGGACCCTCACACACCTTGCACCTAACGGGTTGCAGTGAACTTCCAGTGGGACGGCGCATCAGAGCCCAGCACAAAGCAAACCTGAAAAACGCCGGTGTCCATTTTCCTTCTTCTCTCCCTCCCTCCCGGATGTCCATCTGTTTTCCCTTCCTCTTGTCTGATTTCACTTGATTAGACGAGAGGGTCCAAGAGAGCAGTGATTTTTATCTGTTTTTTCGGGGGATTTGTTGTTGTTCAAGGTTTCATTTCCAGTACCTAGAACATTCCTTGGCGCAGAGTGGGAGTTTCCTAAGTATCTGTTGGATGAGTGAATTCCCTTGAGTCCTGAGCAGATGGAAAAGGCCTCTTCAGTGGGTAGGGGTGGATTCCAAATTTCAGAAAAGCAGATCAAAGTGGGGGCAGCGGACACTTCTCCGGGGACCTTGTTCTAAACTCTTAGAGGCCCAACAAATGAGCATTAGTGAAATGTTTAATGTCTTCCTTAGCTCATGTGCAAGCTGTAGGTCAAATTTATGGGCCAGAGAGAGTTGTATTTTTAATCTGGTCTATGTAACTTTTATTACATTAGGCCCCATTGTGTAATCACTATGCTCTTTCAGTGTGTATATACATACATATATATGTCTAGGAGAATATTTTTGTTGTTTTAACTGTTTATAAAGATCTACCAAGGCATCTGTCTCTGGGAGTTCAGCAGAACCTGGTATACTGGTGGTGCTCCCTGGTGGGTCCCCGAATGGCCAAGTTAGCAGCAAAGGCTTCTAGCTTCATGAACAATCCGCGGGGACAGCTGGCCATGTGTGGGACTCCACTGCGGCCTTAGGCCACCCCGTGAGGAAGGGTCCTGTGGCTATTACTGTTTTACAGATGACGAACTTGAAGGGCAGAGGGTCTGATGTTCTTCTCAAGGTGACAGAGCCCTGAAGATCAAATCTGGACTTGACCCCAGGTCCCAGCTAACTCCAAAGCCCAGCCTTTAAATCAGCTTTCATTACAAACTTGGGCCAGATAAATGATCCCAAAACAGTCTCTGAAACTCTAGAAAGACAAATACATTTATTCACGTGAATAAAAGATTTAATGTCTGTTCCAGCCCATATGTTAATTTTGTGTCATGTTTATGGTTCTGGGGACTTATCTTTGAATGTATATGTGTAGATTTTTATTAAGCCAGGGGCTGATGATGCAATGAATGTTTTATAAGACCTGGAGTACAATTTCATTACTTTTCAATATTTACAAAGGTTCAAAGTTGTAGGCTCGGTTTTCATGGCGTATTGTGACATAACACGGTCCTGTCTGTGACTTGGTAAGCGGAGCCCTTGGTGAGGAACGACCCCGGGGAGAACCGTGTGCTTGGGGGGGCCGTGAGCAGCGTTCTGACCACGTGGGAGGAGGCCGCACAGTAAGTGGAAATAGGCCCCTAGGAGGCAGGTGGCACAGCTCGGGGCCCGGAGAAGACGTGTCCCACGAACCAGGAACCACAGAGGAGACTGCGGGGAAGAGGCCAGACTGGCGGGTTGTGACCTCAGGAAACAGGGGAGCTGAGAACAGAGCTTCCCCAGGGGGACCGCATGACACTATCCACGTGACAGCTGCCATCGCGGAAGAGCTTCCTTCCTGCGAAGATGCTGCGGTTGGCTCCCCTAGGCTCTTGGAAAGTCACGTTTCGTTGTGTTATTTCTTCCATGAATCTTCCGCAGACCCTTGCGGAGAAATGAGAAGGAATCCACAGAGGTTTGAGGATCCTCGGCCCAGAGGAGGGAGCATCTAAATAAATATCCTGTTCTGACTCAGCAGGTGTAGGCAGGGGATGGAGGCTGGACCCTGGCTCCACGTGGGGGGCTCCTTTTAAAGCTCACAGGGACTGGGTCATGTCATTGGGAAAAGGTTCTCATTGTCAGGAGCGGGGATCAGAGGATGTGTGTGTGTGTACACAGTGTGGCTGGCTATGCACGCTATATATTCACTAATCCACTTACTCATTCATTTAAACATCCAGGGCATATTTACCAAATACCTGCTCTGTGCCTGGAATTGTGTTATACCTTTAAAGTTCAGTGGTTTAAATGGTCAACTAGAGAAAGAAAAACTAAGTATGGTCCGCTAATAACCAATAAAGTTAATTTTATGATGACATAAGGGTAATGAGGGAAAAGAACCAGGCAATGTTTTAAAGGTTAATGGGGAGGGGAGGTACTCCCCCCTACACAGGAGGGGTGTGCAGGGATATGAGGACAGTGGCCATGGAGGACTAAGGGCAAACAGGTGGCACAGGCCACAGTCAAGACCAGGGCTGCAGTCCTGATGCTGAGTTAGCTGGGGAGCCTGGGAGACGATGAGCCGAGAGGTAATAATAACCCATTTACAGGGTTAACGTGTCCTGTCACAGCTACGGGGACCATGAACTATGCAGGCCTCATGGTGGAGGCAGGAGGTCGGAGGGAGCATTGGCAGTGCCCCAGGGAGAGGCGATTTGGCTCCAGCCAGGTGGGGACAGGGGAGGTGAGTGGAGTCAACGCAGAAAAGCCATGCTGGGGAGTTCCGGGAGCCACAAGGACCAGGGGTGGCTCTCTGGTGTGGCTTCAAGAACCCAGTGACAGCTCTGCATGTGTATAGGAACGGCCTGAACCCCTGGGCAAATAGGGATTTCGGGCACTGAGAGACCGTGCGGGTCAGAGCTGGGACGGGACCCAGGGCCTCCTGCCCTGGGCCACCCCCGGAAAAGTCCGTTTCTGGCTCCGAAGAGCCAACAGCAGCAGGGAGGCAGGCGCCCAGGACAGCCCCAGGCCCGGGCAGCACTGCTCTCGTGTTTGATTTTCCCTGTCCATTAGCAGGAAATGCACTGGGGCCAGAGCCTACGTCCTGCTGGAAAATCAATGTCCTATCAGAACTCACCTTTGTGTCCCCTCCCTGCCCTGAGCATCCGTCAACACTGGCAGTGACCGAGCAAGACTCAGCCCATGGGGGACAGTGGGGGGATGGACCATAGGCACAGCTCCTGCCTGCAGGGCCACACAGTGGGGACCCCCGCTAAGTCCCTGGGGCCTTGGGCAGCCTCGCCCAGGACCTGGCCCTGCCCGGCAGGAAGGGCACCCGGGGCATGGGGATGGCAGCAGGGCCCCCTCTACCTGAATCTGGCTTCAAATCCCAGCTCCACACTTGCCAGCTGAGTGCCCGGGGGATTCACTTCCCCTCTCCGAGACTCAGTCTCCCCATCTGTAAAATGAGTCTTTATGGTCAGAATATCTGAGCTCTTCACTGCAGACCAGAGACCACTGCAGCCGGTTTGAGCAGCACAAGGAATGGATCACAGGGGAGTCAGGCTCTAGAAGCTCTGAGAAGACCAGAGAGGCAGGTTTGGAGGCTCCACAGGCAGTGACGGAGTCCAACTTCTCTGGCGGGATGGCTCCTTGGGACCCAGCGCAGCTGCCCGGGGCACCGACACCCAGTGTGTACTCTGACACTCAGCCCCGGGCTCAGCAGTAGAAACTCCTCCCCACTCCTTGCCCATGTGGCCTCCTCCCTTTCTCATGGGACCTGGGTCTGGCCACTGAACCTCATCTGGGACTCAGCTGGACTCCTGGAAGGAGGTTTCTGGTTTCTGCGGAGGCTGCTACATTGGTGGATGGAAGCCTGGAACTGCTGGTGACCAGTTTGCCCACCCCCCGGAAGAGCCTGTCTGAGAATGCCACCAACACAGGAGGAGGGCAGAGCTGAGAGGTGGAGAGGCAGTGTCTTACTGACACTGTAGGAGCCCCTGGATGGAGCCAGGCCTGAAGCCATCCGGCCAATGTGTACAGGTGAGCTGTGTCCTTTGCAGGGGGCCAGGTCTCCTTATGTGGAGTGAGCCCAGTGGAGCTTATGGGGAGGGGACCCCAAAATGCCACCTCGCAGTGTCACCACAACCATCACCACCATCATCATCACCACCATCATCATCATCACCATCATCACTACCATCATCACTACCATCATCACCATCATCATCATCACCATCAGCATCACCACCATCATCATCACCACCATCATCATCATCACCATCATCACTACCATCATCACTACCATCATCACCATCAGCATCACCACCATCATCATCACCATCGTCATCACCATCACCATCACTATCACCATCATGACCATCATCATCACCATTATCACCACCATCATCACCATCAGCAGCAGCAGCACAATCACCATCATCACCATCCTCACCATGACCATCATCATCACCATCATCATCGCCATCACCACCATCATCATCACCATCACCACCATCGTCACCACCATCATCACCACCATCATCATCACCATCATCATCGCCATCACCACCATCATCATCACCATCATCATCATCACCATCACCATCATCACCACCATCATCCCCACCATAACCATCATCACCATCATCACCATCACCATCATCACCACCATCATCCCCACCATAACCATCATCACCATCATCACCATCACCATCATCATCACCATCATCATCACCAACATCATCACCATCATCATTAGTTGCAGAGACACACGATTGACATGTTGAACTGGGAGGAGGGGGTTTCTGGGGCACTGACCAAAAGCATGTTATGTGAGGGAGCCCAAGAACCTGTGGTGGTCAGGGAGGGCTTCCAGGAAGAGGCAGAACTGAACTCATTAAAGTTCCAGAGGTACTGGTTTAGATGAGAGGTCTCAGAAGTGAGAGATCCTATCTCTGCAGCTACTGGCAGTGATGTGTTCACTGGGGGCAGCTCAGTCCCCGGTGCTCGGGGTGCAGCAGCTCTTTGAGCACAGCCCCGGGAACTCACTGTGATTACCGTGGTGCAATTTACCGATGAGCTGAGTACCAGAGATGTTAGGAATGCACTCAAGGTCACACAGCGATAAAATGCAGGTATTTGAACCCAGGCAGCGGGGCTCAGGAGTCCTCTCTCTTGAACACCTTTACCTGAATACTCTGTGACTCCATTTCCTCATCTATGAGATGGGGCAAAACAATTTTTACATAAGGTACCGAGAAAATCAAAAACATTTTTCTACAAAAACACTTAAAACAATGCCCACCATGTTAGCTATTTTTAGTTCTATTTGAGTCCCTTTTCTTCAAGAAGGTGGAAACTTGACCTCAGACAATTTGCTGCTGACCCTTTTCCTTTTCTGAAGATTTACCGAGTCGCAGGTGATGGGAGGACCAACATCTCTCCCAGCCATCCACCCTTCAGGCGGGGGACCCGCCCAGCCACCTGCTGAGTGACCTAAGTGGTGAACGGGCAGGAGTGGGGATAAGGCTGGGGCTGCCGTGAGCCGGAGCGCACACGCTCTGTGTGAGGGGGTTCTGGCCGATCATTACGTGACGGGAGGAAGGCCTCATGCCGCTTAATTCTTAGCTTTTAAAAGAAGCCAGGGCTTTTGTGTGAAATCTCCTGATTTTTTTAAATATTGGCAAAATGGCAATTTAAAAAGCACCATGTAGGTCAAGCATAAAATGTCTTTGGGCCTGAGCTAATCCTGCCCTCGGATGCAGTGGTCCTGTGTTTGGGCCTTGCTGCCTCCCTGGGCTCTACCCCAGCCAGTGGCCCAGGCTTTGCTCAAAGTCCACACGCATTTTGGGGACTTCTGGCCACCTCTCTGTGGCATCAGGCAGGGGGGATTCCTTAAGGTTAATGTGTCTCAATAGGACCCAGAGAAAGCAGAGGCCTCCAGATCAGCTTGAAGGTACAACACAAAGGCACCCACTCATCTGTTGATCTGTCCATCCATTCTTTCCATCCATCCATCCATCCATCCATCCATCCACCCATCATCCAATCAAAAGAAAATGAGCACAGGCTGCTAAGGCCATAGCTAAAATAAATAATGTCCCTGCCTTCTGGAGCTGATACTCTAGCGGGGGAGCCAGACAGGAAGTGAAGTAAATAACATGGAGAATGGTGATAATTACGAAGGAGGAAAATAATGCAGGTAAAGAGAATAAGGAGTGTGTGTGTGTGTGTGTGTGTGTGTGTGTGTGTGTGTGTGTGTGCAGGCACGAACAATTCTAAAGTGGATGACCAAGAAAGTCCTCACTGATCAAATGATATTTGAGAAAAGACTGGGTTAGTTGAGGAAGAAAGCCATGCAGCCAGGATATCTGGGAAAGGACAGTCTAGATGGAGGGAGCAGCAGGTGCAAAGGCCCTGAGGCTTAGTTATGCTTTGTGTGCTCGTGTGCCTGAGGCCCAGCATACAGGCCAGGGTGCCTGAGGGGAGTGAGTGAAGAGGAGAGTGGGGGATACGTCTTCCCACTGCACTGGGTCCCAAAGTCAACTACAATCTTGATCTTCCCCTAACAGAAGACTGCTTTCCTTTTTATCTCATCTCCTAATCCCTCTGTTGTACATGCAAATAAGTTTGCTTTGCCTTTTAACAAGAGTGGGTGAGATATAAAGAGGAAAGATCAGGCGGCGCCTTGGGGATGGCTGCAAGGATGCTGGCTTGGAAGGGGGTGGCCGTGCAGGGGAGGGGGCTCTAGCAGAATGCGGAGCAGGAACTGTAGGGGTGGGGTGAGGGGGGGACGCAGACCAGGAGGGGCCCACCCCAGTCTGCCAAGGGCAAAAAGTGCCTTAGGTGCCCCTTGCAGCCAGCAAGAGGTGAACGGAGGCTGGCTATCTGCAGAAGAGGGGCTGGCAGGGTTCACTCTGGGGAGAAGTCTGGGATGTGTGAGAAGGGGAAGTCGCTAGAGAGTCACAGCAACCAAGGATCAATTGATAGAAGCCTGAAAACTACCTGCCCCCTTTACATTTTGTCACTTGACAGGGCCCAGAACTGCACCACCTTATACCCCTTAGCAAGAATCCTTCCCCCTGGGCGGAGGCTGGGGCAAGGGCGGGATGGATTCCTGCTCACCGGAACATGGGGACGAGGGTTCAGCCCAGAGCCCGAATTATGTCCCACTTGCCGGACTGGGCATCACCGAGGGTGAGGACAGAGTCTGTTCCTCCCTGAGTCCCCAGGCCCCAGGACAGCCCCAAGTTGGGGTAAACATACGCTGCCTCTGTGTGACACACAGCAGCCGAGGGCCACTTCCTACCCCAAGGAAGGAGCTGGAGCAGCCCCCCAGCAGCCTGGGGAGGGACAGCTGCTGGTAACTCCTCATGTGTCTGTCCAGATCCCAATATCCCCTGAACCTCAGGCATCAAGTGTCACTTGTGCCTGACCAGAGAGGGAGGGGGGAGGGACAGAGTGAGAAAGAGAAGACAAGCAGACAGAAAATGCTCAGAGATCCTGGGAAAGGCCCTCCCTTAGCAGCTGTCAGGGTCCATGGTGCACAGTGACAGGTGTCACCAGGCTCGGCTCCTACCGTGGACTCCACAGATACTTACAAAGTGATTGCCAGGGTTACAGCCGGCCTCCCCCCATCACACACAGCCCATAGGTGTGGGGTGGGGGGTGCCCGACACTCCCGACAGCAGGTACATCAGGAAGGACAGCACTCCTGAATAAGCCGCACGGCCCCCCGAGTGCCCTCTGCACGGGCACCTGCTTGCACCTGCCCCTTGGTCCAGCCCTCACTTGCTGGTAGATCTTGAGATCCTCCCACTGGGACCGATGAGGCCCTTGTCAGAGCCACTGCTGGAGACCTGCGTCCACCCACCGGCCAAGGCATCCAGGAAGCCAGGTCCCCCGTGTCCCTGCCTGTCACGGTCCCATCTTGAGAGCCCAGTTCTAGGAATCGGTCCCCTGCCAGGAAGCTTCAGCTGACAGAGTATTGATCAGTCTGTTGGTCGATGGGGGTCTTGCACTGCCCAGACTTCCTGCAAGATCTCGGTGAACCTCAGCTCAATGAGCCTATCCTCCCAAGGCCCAGGAGAGCATCCCGGAAGCTTCCACGGGAGGCAGGCAGGCTGGCAGTGGGCACATAAAGAAGGGGGTCCTGGCGGAATCAAGACCCTGGATTCTGCTCTGCCACCATCTGGGTCTCAGAAGTCGGCATTTTTGTTTTTCAGTCTCTACTACAAGTAATTACTAGGGGCCG
>JAQQSY010004504.1:0-12270 GCA_028646535.1 Procyon lotor
GTGGTTTTAGACCTGTAAACAGGAATCTTGGTTCCTCAAAACAAGATAGGAGCTATTTTCTCTCTTTACAATCTTTGTATCATTTATTCCTTTTTCTTTTCTTCCTTTTCTGCCTGGCCAGTCTCCCCCGATACAATGTTGAACAGAAGGGTGTTAGAGGACCCCCTTGTCATCTTCTTGATTTTAAATAATATTTTTTAAAATATTTTATTTGTTTATTAGAGAGAGAGAGAGTGAGCAAGCACGAGTAGGGGGAGGGACAGAGGGAGAGGGACAGGCAAACCCCCCACTGAGTGGGGAAGCTGGACATAGGGCTCGATCCCAGGACCCTGGGATCATGACCTGAGCCAAAGGTAGACACTAAACCCACTGAGCCATCTAGTGCCCCTAAATTATATATATATATAATTATATATATAAATTATATATATAAATTATATATATAAATTATATATATATAAATTATATATATAAATTATATATATAAATTATATATATAAATTATATATTTATATATTATATTTATATATTATATATATTATAATTATATAAATATATATTATATAAAATATAAAATATATATTATAAATATATATATATATTTTTTAATGATATATTTTTTAAAGTAATCTCAACACTCAACGTGGGGCTCAAAATCATGACCCTGAGATCAAGAATCACAGGCTCCACTGACTGTGCCAGCCACGTGCCCCTCATCTTGCTGATGTTAAAGAGAATATTTCTAATACTTCACTATATAACTATTCTATTTGGGGGGGAATGTATTTGCTATAAAATATTGGTAGAGAGTTTCATCAAATTAAAGAAATTTCCTTCTCCCCATTGGCTAAGATTATTATTATTTAAGTAGGCTACACACCCAGTGTGGAACCCAACATGGGCCTTGAACTCACTCCCCTGGGATCAAGACCTGAGCTGAAATCATGAGATGAACACTTAACCAACTAAGCCACCTGGGGACCCTTCGCTGAGATTACTTTAACATAAATGAGTGCTGAATGTTATCAAATGCTTTTTCTGTGCCTATCAAGGTAATCATGTAGATTTTCTCCTTTAATCTAGTACTGTGATGATTTAGATGAATACTTTTTTTTTTTTCAAGTTGGACCAACTTTGCATTACTGAGATGGAACCAGCTTGGTTCTGCTTCGTTTTTGCTGACATTTTACCTAAAATTTTTGCGTCTATGCTTATGACTGAAACTGGCTGTAAATTCCTACCTTCTATCCGTGTCTTATTTTGGTTCAGGGTTCGATAGTCTCACAAATTAAGTTGGAAGTGTTCCCTATCCTGTTATTTTAGTTGATTCTTTTTATTTTGGAAATTAAGCATTTATTTACAACTACAGAAGATAGAGATTCACTTTTCTTAAATTCCACACACTCTTTTATTTTTTAATTTTATTTATTTATTTGACAGAGAGATCCCAAGTAGGCAGAGGCGGGCCGGGGGGGTGGGGTCGGGGGGGAAGCAGGCTCCCCACTGAGCAGAGAGCCTGATGTGGGGATCGATCCCAGGACCCCGAGGTCATGACCTGAGTCGAAGGCAGAGGCTTTAACCCACTGGGCCACCCAGGTGCCCCAAATTCCACACACTCTTACCCATACTCTTCTACTGCCCTCCCTATATCCTCCCTATATAATTATGTCATAATTTTATCATAATTATCATAATTTTTGGTTCAGTCAACGTTCAGCATTATAAGGATTATGTAAATATTACATACTAATGAGCTTTGGAGATTATATTTACTTATCCTTTCCTATATAACTTTTGGCTTTCCCTAGAGCAAATAAATGGCCTCTTTTTGTTTGTTGGTTTGTTTTGGCTTAGTTTTCTATGTGCCAATCAATAATTCTTCCCAAAACTATTGCATAGTACTGCAAATCTTTCACATCACTTAAATATTAAATAACTGAACAATTGCATGTTTTTTGTGGAAAAATTTCTCCTAGAGTTCTTTTGTTCTCTTGCTCTAAACTGTCCTGTCCCCTGTTCCCCCTTCCAGCTGTTTTGGGGATTAACCCCCTTTATATTCTTTTTGTCTTGTTTCTGTATTAGAATCCTTGTATCCGGAATGCCTGGGTGCCTCGGTTGGATAAGATGCTGCCTTCTGCTCAGGTTATGTCCCTGGGGTCCTGGGATTGAGTCCCGCATCGGACTCCTTGCTTAGCGGGGAGCCTGCTTCTCTTTCTGTCTCTGTCTGCCATTGTGCCTGCCTGTGCTCTCTCATGTTGTCTCTCTCTCTCTTTCTCTCTCTCTCTTTCTGATAAATAAATAAATAAAATCTTAAAAAAAAAAAAAAAAAAAGAATCCTTGTATCCTGGGGGCGCCTGAGTGGCTCAGGTCGTCAAGCATCCAACTCTTGATCTTGGCTCAGGTCTTAATCTTAGGGTCGTGAGGTCAAACTCCACATTGGGCTTCTTGCTGGGCATGAAGCCTACTTTTAAAAAATAGAATAGAATAGAATAGAATAGAATAGATTCTTCTTTCTTGGTTTACTGGCTCATTTTGGTGGAACACAATCTTTTCATTTAGAGATGGGGTACATGGAAGAGAAAACTTTTGAGGCCTAACCTGTCTGAGTTTATCTTAATTCTGCTCTCTCATTTGCTGCATTGAATGGTGTAGAATTCTAAATAGGAATCATCTTCCTTCAGAAGCTAGGAGGTATGTAGTCTTCTACGTTCAGTCCTGTCAGTGAGAAGACCAAGACAGTTCTGATTTTCAGTTTTTTGTATGTGAGGTGTTTTTCCCTGTCTTGCTGCTTTTATGATAGTCTCTTCACTTCTGACATTCTGAAATTTCATAAAAATATGCTTTGGTATAGATTATTTCCTTTGTTGCATTGGACTGTTAGGGCCTTTTTTTTTTTTTTTTTTTTTTTAAGATTTGTTCATTTATTTTAGAGAGAGTGAGAGAGAGCACAAGCTGGGGAGGGACAGAATAAGGAGAGAAGCAAACTCCCAGCTGAGCAGGGAACCTGACACAGGGCTCAACCTTGCCACCCCAAGATCATGACCTGAGCTAAAACCACCAGCTGGATGCTTAGCCTCCCAAGTTCCCCCTGGACTGTTAGGGCCTTTTAATTGGGAAACTCACATCCTCAATTCAGGGAAATTTTCTTATATCGTGTGTGTGTGTGTGTGTGTGTGTGTGTGTGTGAAAAAGAACATATATAAAAGAATATGAGTAATATAAATCATAAAACATAGTAATAAAAAAAATTCCTGTAAACCCACCATCTGGGGTATCTGGGTGGCTCAGTGGATTAAAGCCTCTGCCTTCGGCTCAGGTCATGATCTCAGAGTCCTGGGATTGAGCCCCACATTGGGCTCTGTGCTCAGCGGGGAGCCTGCTTCCCCCTCTCTCTCTGCCTGCCTCTCTGCCTACTTGTGATCTCTCTGTGTGTGTCAAATAAATAAATAAAATCTTAAAAAAAAAAAAAAAACCATCATCCAACTCAGGAAATAGAATATTTCCAATTCTTTGAACCTTCCTCTATGTTCTTTTCTGATGCCATTCCCTACCTTCCTCCGCTTCCCCCATGCCCTCACCCCTCACCAGCCACAGAACCAATCTCCTATTTTATTTTCTAATTCACTTTTCTTTTTTTTTCTTTTTTTTACAATTTTATTTATTTATTTGACAGAGAGGAGAGAGATCACAAGTAGGCAGAGAAGCAGGCAGAGAGCGAGAGGGAAGCAGGCTCCCTGCTGATCAGAGAACCCCATGCAGGGCTCCATCCCAGGACCCTGGGATCATGACCTGGGCCAAAGGCAGAGCCTTTAATCCACTGAGCCACTCAGGCGCCCCCACTTTTCTTTTTTGTTTACTGTATATATATTTGTTGCTAAACTATACCTTGCTTACTTCTGCTGACTTTGGAACACCATAGAAATGGCATCACAGACAGAAATAACATTCTTTTGTGGCTTGCATTTCATTCAGTGTTGTTCCTAAGAGTCATCTATGCACATGGCTCTTGTTCATTAACTTGACATTGTAGTCTAGCATTCTGTTGTGTGAAGATACCACAATTGATTTATCTCTTCTCCCAGTGATAGGCATTAGGTTGTTTCCTTTTGTTGGTTTATTTGTGTTTGTTTTTATTTCCTGTCATGTCTCCTGGTATGATCATTTCTTTCCCTCATTTTCTCTCTGAAATTTACATTAGTTGTGGGATCCTCTGGGCTGAGCCTTAAGTATTTTTATCTCTTCTTTCCTGTTTTCTGTTGCTTTGTAATTTTCTTTTACAGTGTCAGAGAATTCCTCAAATTGTATCCTAATTCATCTACTGAACTTCTTAAATTTCTACTATCATATTATGAATTTTTAAGAGCTCTTATTCTCTGGATGTTTCTTTTTATAGCTTACTCTTCTGTTTTCTTAGATACTAGACTCTGGTTTTCAGAGGCCTCCCTATGGCTAGCTAACTGCCAGACACGATATTCAGTTATGTGGTGAGTAGAGAGGAATTCTCCACATGTGTGTTTAGACCAGTGGCATTTTTTGCAAAGAGCCACAAAGAAAGGGGCTGCTGAACTGAAGAAATGGAACCAGACTCAGCTGGAGCAAAAGTCCACTGGAAAAGTATGGACAGCCAGGATCTGGATGAATCTCACTCACCTCCTGTTCCGTGTTAGGAGAGTTCATTCCAGGGGAGGCAATATTCGGTGCTCCTGAGGAATGGCCAGGAGAGCGGAGGCCACTAGCAAGCCCCTGCTCAGACCCAAGGAGTACCAGTATGACTCCAGCACCTGAGGCCAGATCCCTGAAGTGGGAAAACAGCACCTTGCTCATCCCCAGGATCCCCTAAAGCCCAGAACCTGGTTAACAACCCGCGTGAAACAGATAGCCACAAACAGGAGAGCTGTGTCTCAGACGGATGCTAACCTGCCCCTTGCACTTAGCAGCCAGAGTCAGAGGGGGCAGAATCTGAAAGAGGAGAGTGCAGCTCTCGTGTGGGGCCAGGGCTCGGTGGCCTGGGGTGGGGGCATCGTCTCAGAGACAGCTGAGTAGTTCCTGGTGCCAGTTCTAACAGGCAGATCCCGGGATGTGGTGTGACGGCTCACCCTTGTCTTCTGGTTGTGAGTGCCCTGCAGTTATGCTAAGAAGTGAAGAGAGGCCTAAAAGAGGTGGGGAAATGGGAGAAGGGCCTGGAAGAAAAAGCATGCTCTGGATTGTTTTCCAACACCACCAAGCAATTCTCTGCTTCTCAGTGAACACTACCTGGGCGTCCCACACTTGAACTCAGTCCTGACACTGTCTACCTAGAGAGAGCAGCAGATCCCACAGGCTAGGGGCTCGGTCCTATAGCACTGCCCCAGTTCAGATGCTCTAAGTCTAGGTTGTCACCTAGACTCCTGACCAACTGATTATAAATTGAAAGTTTCCACAACCCGCTCCTCAGGTGTGATTAATTTGCTAGAACAACTCATAAAGCTCAGGGAACAGTTATTTACGTCTCCCAGTTTATTATAAAGGATGTGATGAAGGATACAGATGAACAGGTACATGGGGCCGAGTTCAGGAAACTTCACAAGCTCAGGAACTCCTGTCCTCATGGATCTAGGGTTCAACACCCTCCTGGCACAGGGATGTGTTCACCGACCCAGAAGCTCATCAAATCTCCTTGTTGAAGAGTTTTTATGAAACTTAATTGCAGTCCCCCCTTTCCTTAAATCGATGGGCAGAGCTGCAAGTTCCTGTTCTGTAATCAATGGTCTTTCTGGTGACAAGTTGGCTAGGTACAGGCCCCACCCTAAGTCACCTTATTAGCATAAACTCAGCTGTGATTAAAAGGCCTTGTTACAGGGGCGCCTGGGTGGCTTAGTCAGTTAATAACCTGCCTTAGGCTCGGGTCATGATCTTGAGGTCCTGGGATCCAGCCCTGCGTGGGGCTCTCTGTTTGGCAGGGAATCTGCTTCTCCTTCTCCCTCTGCCCTTCCCCCCACCCTGCTCTGGCTCGCTCTCTCTCACGCTCCCGGTCTCTCTCTCTCTCAAATAAAACCTTTTTTGAAAAAAGGCCTTGTTATAAATAACAAAAGGTACTCCTATCACTTAGGAAATTACAAGAATTTTAGGAGCTCTTGCAAGGAACTGCGGATGGAAACCAAGTATGTTTTTTATTGTAGCACGTGGGCCAACCCCTCATCCGCAGGGATAGCTGCTTCCACTTTCCACGGGGTGCCGTGACTCACATCAGTGAGGAGATTAGCCTCCACACAACTCCCTTGCCTTCATGCAGGTGGGTGAGGGAGGGATGGGAAAGGCTGGGCAGCAGCTGCTGCTGGTGCTTTGCCCGCAGCGCCTGGGCCCCCTGGGCTGTGTTTTATGCAAGCTGGCTCTCTGGTGCTTCCTCTCCCCACACCTGCACCTGCAGCTCTTGGTAGAGAGCCAGAGAATGTATGTGCCCCTAGGGCCAGCCGTCAGCCAGTGGCTGACAAACTAGGGGAATAGTCCTCCTGTGCTCCGGCTCCCCGGGGAGACAAGTTTAGGGCGTCCCCGGAGTTCCCGTGAGGGACCCAGCCAGGGCCACCGTCCTTAGATGTTGCTCGCTGTCACATCTTTGCTCGGCTTCCTTTCCAGGTCCGACACCCCCCCACCCCCCTCACCCAGTTTTTTCTGAGAATGCTTAAATAAATAATTTTCTTATGAATCCTCTTCCCCAAGTCTGTTTCTGGAAACTCAGGCTAAGACAGTCTCATATTTCAGAGTCCTCACTGGTTCTTCACTACTAAAAATGGAAAGACAGGGTAGCCCTTTGTTTATAAAGCACAGTGCGGATGCCGGAGATTTAAAAAGGTAAACCCTAGATTAGGAAAGGGTGTAGAGTTGTTTCTTCACATTGAAGGGGGAGAACTGGGCTCCTGAAGGGTGCTGCACGGTAAGGGGGACAGGAAGCTGGGAGCCTGAGGCCAAGCAGGGCCTGAGCAGCACCGCAGTGGGGAACCTCTGTTGCACCAAGCCTTCCGCAAAGCCTCGGCACGCGCCCCCCTGTGGGTGTGATGTCTGGAGCAGGGGGAATCCAGTGAAAAAAAGGCTGTTTGGAAAGCGATGCTGCAGTGCAGACCCGAAGAGCAGGATGGGAAGGCAAGGTGCTCCCGAAGATGAACACAGTGGAAGCAGAACTCTGAGCCAGAGAAGGCTAAGGAAAACATAATCCACCACATGTGTGCACGCACACACACCGGTCCCCCAAGAGGGGGAAAAGCATGAGATATCCCCTCCTCTGAGATGTGAATAATACATGAAATGACAAACTCGAAGTAACTGAAGGATAAGTTCTAAAATCATCCCAAGAATATACAAAGGCATCTTCAACTCTCAGTTCAAATTATAAGGTGACTCCCACAGCAAACAGGAATTCACAGAAGGTGGGGGCTACCATCACCACAAGCTAAGGCAGTGGGGGTGTCATAGATCATGGTGTCCTCCTCCTTCCTATGACCTGAGTCCAGTCCCTGCTACTGCTAGTCCATGACAGAGCCAGGGTGGCCCCAGGGCTTCCTCCCCCTGCCCTGCTCACCCAGGGACTCACCCAGCAGCCTGTGCAGGTAGCCCTGCCGGCACCCCCCTCCACTGGCCCTGCTGCCAGCCTCCTTCCTGCATGGCCAGGGTCTTAATAGTGAGTGCTCCAAGTTCAGCGAGGTCTAATGCAGTCAGGGAGCTGGGAACCTGCCTCCGAGTCCATTCCTATCTCTGACTCTTTTTTCCTTCCAAGTCTTTATTCCACGAACATTTATTCACCACATGCTACTCCCCAGGAACTGATATCTTTGTTCTCTCCCCATCCCCTTTCTGTTTGTTTGTCTGCCATTCCTGCCACTGTCCTCCTCCTTCCCCTCTTTCTATCTTGACCTGACTCTCTCTCCCTCTCCCTGTCCTCCCACTCCTGGTCTCTTTGAATTAAATTGGTCTGCATCTCTGAAGACAGATGATGTAATAGAGTTGACAGCACCCACAGTAACTGACACGTCACAGTACAGTTTGTGCTCACAAGTCCATTTTCTCCCTATTATGAATAACTGTAATGAACATGATTTTTGATCTTTATCTACATCTCTGATTAACTCCTTCGGTTGAGCTCCCTAAGTATAGTATTTTTAGGTCAAAGCACACTGACATTTTTAAGGCTTATGATGTATTTGGAAAAAATTTCTCAACAATATTACCCATGTAACTGGACTTATTTTTTTTTGAGATTTTTAAAATTAATTAATCGATTTATTTATTCATTCACTTACTTATTGAGAGAGAGAGAAAGGCAGAGGGATAGGGAGAATCTCAAGTAGACCCCACACTGAGCACAGAAACCCAATGCAGGGCTCCATCTCACGACCCTGAGATTATGATCTAAACCAAAATCATGAGTCGGATGCTTCACCAACTGAGCCACCCAGATGCCCCATAACTGGACTTCTTTAAGTTCAGTCTTAGATTTAAGATGGGGTCACAAATTTCCAGGATCCCTAAAGACACTCACATTCTGGAATATCCCTGTAGATCGATTGGTTTGTAGAGGGCATGCCTAATCCCCTTTCTGCACACTTAAATACTTGTTTGTTGGCTGGTCCAACACACCTATGTCAAACCTGTGCCAAGTGCTGGTAATGACCCTGGACTAGATTCTGGTGATTTAGAGCCCTGCCAAGATCACGGGTGACTCCTTCCTTCAGACTAAACTCAATTTTGGCATTTGATATTTTACAAATCAAAAGTAAGATGAGAATTTTCCCGTAATGTGAGATAAGATGTGATCATAGGTCATTATGCCACCCGTTTATTCCAGACAGTAGTAAACAACATTCAGCGACACTGCCTTCAGTCTCTGCTGGTCAACAATCCTTCTTTTTTCAAACACCTAGACAGCATTGGATGCCCTAAAGGTTTTAATAATGGCTGGCTATAAACCAAATGTTTGTGTCACCTCCAAAATTCATATGTCGAAACTCAATCCCAAATGTAATGGTATTAGGAGGTGGGGCCTTGGGGTGATTAGTTCATGAGGGTGGAGTCCTCATGAATGTGATTAGTGCCCTTCAAAAAAGATGGCAGAGAGTTCCCTCACCCCTTCCACCATGTGAGGACACAGTGAAAAGGTCTCCTAGAACCAGGAAGTGGGCTTTCTCTGGACACCAAATCTGCCAGCACTTTACTCTTGGATTCTTAGCCTCCAGAACTGTGAGAAATAAAGTTATGTTGTTTTGGGTGCTTGGGTGGCTCAGTCTTTTAAGCACTTGTCTCTTGATTTCAGCTCAGATCGTGAGATCAAGCCCCATGTCGGGCTCCATGCTCAGCATGGAGTCTGCTTGAGATTCTCTCTCTCCCTCTCCTGTCCCTCCCCCAATCACATGCTGTCTAAATACATAAATACATAAAATATTCTTTAAAAAAGAAATTTAGGGGCACCTGGGTGGTTTAGTGGGTTAAAGCCTCTGCCTTCAGCTCAGGTCATGATCTCAGGGTCCTGGGATCGGGCCCCACATCGAGCTCTCTGCTCAGCAGGGAGCCTGCTTCCCCCTCTTTCTCTGCCTGCCTCTCTGCCTACTTGTGATCTCTCTCTGTCAAATAAATAAAATAAAATAATCTTTAAAAAAAAAATAAAAATAAAAAAGAAATTTATGTTGTTTATAAGCCACCTAACTAGTCTATTGTAATTTGTTATGGCAGCCCAAACAGACCAAGACCCTGCTCAAGGAAGAGAGGGGTTTGACTTTTTATTTTCTCCCCGAGGGCTGAATTTATGGTACCTGCCCATAGTCTTTTCCCTCATTTGAGATAGGTTCAATGGGCTTGTCTCTCTGTCACTCAGTGGGTACATGAAAAGTTCTTGGGGTAACTTGCTCACTAATCATTTTAGCTATTAAGTGAGTGTCAAGGGGGTGTTTTTAGATTCCCAGGGATGAATCTGACCAAAGGTCTCATAGAACATTTAGGTGCACTTAGAAGCTCTCAATGCATGTTAATCAAATAATCATAATACAGTGTGATAAAGGTTTATCTGATATGCAATAGGGGATGTAGGATTTGAAGGGACCCCAGAGGAGAAGTCCATGGTGCAACAAACAAGAGCAAGAGACCTTATTAACTGTGAATCAGTCAGCTACTACTGCATAACAAACACTGCAATAATCCTAGTGTCAAACAACAATACATACTTGTAAATTTCCCATTCAGGTGACTAAATGTTTGCTGGGTGTTGACCTTGATCTTGTCTGGGCTTAGGTGGCTGTGGCTCCAGGCCATGAATTTGGTTCAAGGCTATTCCATGCATTTTATTTATTTGTTTGTTTGTTTATTTTAGAGAGAGTGTGAGTAGGAGGAGGAGCAGAGGGAGAGAGAGGAAGAAAAGGAGACTCCCCATTGAGCACAGAGTCCAACATGGGGCTCAATCCCAGGACCCCAAGATCACAACCCAAGCTGAAATCAAGAGTCAGACAGTTAACTGATGGAGCCACCTAGGCGCCCCTATTCCATGCATGCATTTTGGACCTCCTTGGACCCATAACTGGAATTCTTTAAATTCAGTCTTGGATTTAAGATGGGGTCACAAATTTCCAGGATCCCTAAAGACACTCACTACCTCATTATCATAGCAAAAAGCAGGCATACAAGAGAGAAAGTCCAACATCCAAGCACATTTTAAGCCTCTGCTCACATCATGTATACTAATATCCCATTGGCCAAAGTAGGTCATATCACAGAAGCCCAAAGTCAAGGTGCAATAAAGTACATTCCTTGCATGGAGCTGTAGTAGAAAACTAATTATTTGCTGAATAATCATCTAACCTATCACAAGCTGAATCTTGGACAACCAGGGTATACTGTTCTAGGAAGAAGTGGGAGGAATGAGTGTTCCATAGACGAGAACCACATTAGCAAGGGCAGAGAAACACAAGGATGTGTGGCACATTTAGGGATTTGCAGGTGGTTTGAAGGACAGAAGCTCAGGACAGTAGTGAGAGATGTTGAGAGAAAGACAGGAGCTGGTATCTCAAGATGGGAGGAAACCCAAAAGATCTGGATAGATTTGAGCAAGGTAAGAGGTCTGTCTTTGCTCTTGGATTTTCAGGGGTCTCTTTCCTTGCCTCTTGAAGTCTCTACTTCCTGGCAGGAAAAAACCCCTTCCATCACCCCTCTTTGCTCTCTAGGGAACTGAAATTACCTTCATTTCACTCTCCAAGTGAGGAATTGCATTAATTCTCCTTTTACTAATTACCTCCTATGCCCCACATAGCATCTAGTAAATGTGTATTGGATATACCCACCAAAAGTGTAAACAACTAGGAATTCTTTTCTCAGAATTACTTTTTTTCTGATAAGGCATACTTATTGAAAGAATATCGCAAATGGTGACTGTGAAAGATACACGGCCTATGGGCGGTAATAACCACCTTCACACCTTGATGATAGCCTCCCCGTTTCTATGCAATGTAATTACATAACTAGAATCACACATTGTTATATTTAACCAGCTCTTGTTATATCAACTCAAAACATAACAACTGGAAACAACGACCTATCACATCCTTCTTAATGGCTGCATTGTGTTTTGTTGTATGGTTGTGCCTTTTATTCAGTCCTTTAACTTTCACCGCTAGAAATAATACTCTGAAGATAGCCTTTCACATACATCTTTGCCCCTGGTCTAGTTAGCTGTCTAAGCTTAAATTGCTGGATGTAGAATAGTTTGTTCAAATTCATACCCACTTAACCTTTTCATACAGATCATTAAATTGCCTGTCAGAGGGTTGTATCAATATGAAGTCCTATGTCACAAACTTGACATTACTGGATATTTTATACATTGCTAATATGAACAGTTTTATCTCATTGTTATTATAATGGAACAATGACTTTTTATTTCTTTGTGAAAAAGATGTGTTTTTAAATTCGAACTTTCCCAGCAGAGCTATCAGCATACGTGAGGGGAGGACACATATTTTAGGAGAAAGGAATTATTAAGCTAGAAACAAAAATTAATAAATTAGGAAGTAAAAAATAAGTAGACTTGATAAATAAAACTAGAAACTGGTTCTTTGAACAAGAAGGGGGGAAAGAAGAAGGAAAGAAAAAATTACTATCAAGCACAAGCAGAAAATAAGAGGTAAAGCTTGTAAAACAAAGTACCAGATATAAGGAATAGGATCTTTACTTCTACATATAAAGAACTAAAATTTATTAGAAAACTGTATATTAAAGTTTATGTTGATACCTTAAAATTTATCAGAAATAAATGGTTTT
>JAQQSY010004505.1:0-12270 GCA_028646535.1 Procyon lotor
AGACCCTGAGATGAAGACCTGAGCTAAGACCCAGAGTCGGATGCTTAACTGACAGAGCCACCCAGGTGCCCCATCTTTTTAGCATCCTTTAGGATTTCTGAGACACTGACCTGACCTGGTTTCTCTTTCTTCATGCTTCATGAGTATAGAATCTTCTAGAAACCACCCGCCCTTTCTCCAGTGGTAATGTTCACATAGGGCTGTAATTCTCTCGACTCCAAAATGGGGCCCTGTTCTCGCTTCGAGTCCTGGTGGCGAAGCACCTGCCTCCAGCGCGCATTTCTCCCTCATGCCCTCCGCTGGGTCTGTGGACCCCACCCGTCTAACCAGATGTTTCGGCATTTCTTTTCCTTTTTTTTTTTTTTTTTTAAGATTTTGTTTATTTGACAGAGAGAGAGAAATCACAAGTGGGTAGAGGTGGGGAGGGGCGGTGGGAAGCAGGCTCCCTGCTGAGCAGAGAGCCCGACACGGGGCTTGATCCCAGGACCCTGAGATCACGACCTGAGCCAAAGGCGGAGGCTTTAACCCACTGAGCCGCCCAGGCGCTCTGTTTCAGCATTTCTAAACCAGACTTCCTTACATCTCCGGCTCCCTGTCACTGGAGGTTTCTAGACAGAGAGTCTCTTAGGGACTGCGTGCAAGAGGCGTTTTGCTTGTTAACAAAGTTTGTTTCTGAAAATTTTAAGAAGGATTTTGACCTGGGGCCCGTGGCTGGCTCAGTCTTGATCTCGGGGTTGTGAGTTTGAGCCCCACGTTGGGAGTAGAGATTACTTAAAAATGAAATCTTTAATTAAAGAAACGTTTTTCGAATTTATAAGTTCCCAGGCCTAATTTTCTTATTGTTTTGAGCTGCAACACGTCTCACTTCTGCTAAAGTAAAGAACATGGAGACAGTGTTAGTTCATACATCTTCTTTTTCTGCTTGTCTGGCATTTGCTAACACATTTGCTGTGTCACCTTCCTTTAAAAATTGAGATTAAATTCACATGGCATAAAATGGACCTTTCTTTGGGGGACACCTGAGTGACTCAGTCGGTTAAGTGTCTGACTCTTGATTTCAGTTCAGATCATGATCTCGGGGTGATGAGACTGAGCCCCTCATTCAGGGTCTGCGCTCAGCAGAGAGTCTGCTTGAGGTTCTCTCTCTCTCTCTCTCTCTGCCCCTCCCCCTCGGCTTGTGCACTCTCTAAAATAAATAAATATTTTTTAAAAACTGATCTTTCTAAAGGACAATTCAGTAGTTTTTAGGATATCTGGAGTGTTACACAACCATCATCACACGACCATCTAACTCGAGAACATTTCCATGACCCTCCAAAGAAACCCTATTCCATTAAGTAGTCACCCCGCATGCCCTGACACCCACGAGCCCCCTTCCTGTCCACGGATGTGCCCGTTCTGGACATTTCCCATGTGTGGACTCACACCCTGTGGGGCCTTCTGTGTCTTGTTCCATCCCTGAGTGTCATGGGCTCAGGGTCTGTCCCGGGGGCCACGTTTGTGCGCGCCTCACTCTTGTTCACAGCTGAATAATATTCCAGTGTATGAATTGGCCACGGTCATCTATTCATGAACATTTGGGTGGCTTCTTCTTTCTGGCTGTTACAAGTAATGCTGTTGTGAACACATGTGGACAAGCTTTTGTGTGAACATAGATTTTCGTTTCTCTTGGGTAGATTCGCGCGAGTCAAGTTGTTGGATCATATGGTCTCTCGTGTTCAACTTCTTGGGGAACTGCCAAGTGTTTTCCACGGCACTGCACTATTTTCCGTTCCCACCAGCCATGTAGGAGGGCTCCTGTTCCTCCTCACCAACACGTTGCTTTCCCTTGGTTTGATTATAGCCAACCCAGTAGGTGTGTGGTGGTACTTGTAGTTTTTACTTTCATCTTCCAAGTGACTAATGGTGTTGAGCATCTTCTCATGTGCTCAGTGGCCATTTGTATACCTTCTTTGGAGAAGTGGCTATTTAAAGGTGTCATCTCTCACAGTTTTCTTGCATCCACGCGTTTCTCTTCCTCTGTGAAATGCCCAAAGACCCTGAATCGTGAAGGTGCGGGACACACGTCAGAACTACAGCAAGACAGGACGTGGGGGCTGTCCTCCTTTACCCTCTGAGTGTCCCTGACCATTGGGGCACTGCGATTTCCAGAATGCTATTTGTAAATGAAATGTGCTGTTTGATTCCTGTCTGTTTATCCAGAATTATTTTAGGCTCGCTTTCAGAGACACAAGTCCAAACATTTGGATCTAGCACAGGTTCAGAAAACCAGCTCCTGGGCTAAATCCAACCCACTGCCTGATTTTGGATGGCCAAGAGCTAATAATGACTTTTTGTGTTCCAGTGGTTGGAAAAAATAAACAGAATAATAATATATTAGGGAACACATGACTTTATGTGAAATTTACATTTCATTTTCCATAAATGGAGTGTTGTGGGCAAATGGCCATGCTCATTGGTGTACCTCTTGTTGGTGGCAGTCTTCACCCTCCAATGGAGGCGTTGGGTAAGTCTCAACAGAGACCTTGTGACCTGCAAATATTGCTATTGGGCCCTTCACTGAAAAAGTTTACCGAGAGCTAGTCTAACGAACAGTCCAGGTCATATTTGACTAGAGCTAGTACTAGCATAACATCACGCTGATATAAAGACGATGCTGATTTTGGAGATTCACGAGCACCTTGGACTCTTCGGTAGTGATTAATATTATTTTTCTTTTGCTTCCTCTAATGGCAAGAGGAATGATATTTACATTATTAGCTTCTCCTGTTTGCTGTAATTAAGAAGAGTCTTCGACTGACTGCATCCATCTTGCAGGCTGAGTCCCCTTTCCCTTTTTATGTCTCTGAGCCTGTGCCTTTTTTTTTTTTTTTTTTAATTCCACCACAGCACCCTGGCTTTTTTCTTCATGGCATGCCTCCTCGCCTTTCAGGCCCCGGAGAGCCTGGGTCAGGTTTAGACCCACACTCCAGGGTAGGAAGGTGCTCGGCGGTCGGGAAGCATGTTACTCTTCTTTCTGGTCTCTGGCTCTCCAACACTCAAATGCTCTCTCTCTCGGCAGGTTGCGCCAGGTCTTGGGGGGTTCAGTGTGCAAGTCACGGCACCCGGGAGTGATTTCTGAAATGTTACTTCTGCAGGTGCAAAGAGGCAGGCTCCCGTGTGGGAGAAACCGACCCCTCTAACCAGTTGTCTTCGTGTTGGAAGCCTTGTAACAGTGACTCATGAGAAGGAAACATGTGTGATGGCTCATCAGTAAGGAGGAAAACCTGTGTTTGGAGATCAAAAAAAAAGACATTTCCACATTTCAGCCATTTCAGATTGAGCTAAAATCCCACTTAAAATGAATTCTGCCTGATCTCAAAATCTTCTGTTGTGGCCGAGTTTTTTAGAATTAAGACATTCTAGGACTCACTGCTACCACCTGGACCGGTGTCTGGCTTCTCTGAGACAAGCGAAGGGGGGCACCTGGATGTCTCAGTCAGTTGGGCGTCTGCCTTCTGCCTGGGTTGTGGTCTCGGGGTACCGGGATCGAGCCCCGTGTTGGGCTCCCTGCGGGGCAGGGAGTCTGCTTCTCCCTCTCCCTCTGCCCCTCTTCCTGCTCGTGCTCGCTCGCTCTCCCCCTCTCCAAGAAAAAAATTCAGTGGGGCCTCACCTTAATCTCCTTGTTGCTAGCAAAGATGGCAAATTAGGTATGTTTCCTTGGTCTTAGTGTGGACCCTGTAAAGAACTGTGGCTTCTTCCTTCTCCTCTCTATTCCCCACTGGCAGACGTTTCTCTCTCGGGTTCCAAATCTGTGGCCCTCCTGGGCTTAGTGGCCTGTGGGTTAATTATTGCCGAGGTGATCATTGAAGCTATAACCACTTATCAGCGCAGCTCATTCCTGGACTGTTTGAATTCCCACATGTGGGCTGGTGGGAAAGAAGGCTAGCTGCCTTCAGACTGTGGCTTCCCGCTAGAGACAGGGTGTGTGACTCACTCGACTCCTGTGACGGTCACTGGCCCAATGTTTCCGTCTGTGATTGGGGCCCAGGGCCACCATCGCGCCCTCCTCCAGGAAGAGAATTGTGTCACTTTCTTCTAAAGACCAGCGACTGGCCTAGATTATACAACGAGGCTTGTCTAAACCAGAGTCCTTGAGTTTATTAACTTAAGTTTAAAAAAAAGACGAATTCACGTATCATGACAGCCCATTGGTTCCTAACTTTCCTCAGTCTGGAAGTTGGGAATTTCTCCCCAGAAGAACAGGTGTAAACACATGTGCCGCACACTTAAATTTCATGTTCAAGTTCAAGTTCATGGACCCTCTGGCGTGTGACCCTTGTGAATTCACAGACCGAGTTATAGGATCCTGCTTTAGCTACACGAATGGGCATGTGGCAGAGTTTAAACCCCTTCCAGACATTCTCTGGACTTTTGTAGAAGGGCCAGAAATTAGGTGGAAATCCAGCACTTTGGTAATAAACAGAAAAGGCAACGGTCCTTACGTGCTGTCAGTATCTCTGTGGGGTTGTGTGGTCAGCTACACAAAAATTCTATTTGAAGATAATCATGAGAAAGTCACCACGGAAGACAGAAAGCGTGCAGAACCCATCACCGTTGCAAGGAGAAAGTAGAATTCACCTCATTTATGTCAGCTTCTTTCACAAACTCATGTTTTAAGTGCCCTCCCTGGCAAGATTAGGTCTTTGCATATTGTTACTTTAATGACTTCTTTCTTTTGTTTTTAATTTTTTTTTAAAGATTTTATTTATTTATTTGACAGAGCACAAGTAGGCAGAGCGGCAGGTGGGGGGAGAGGGAGAAGCAGGCTCCCCGCTGAGCAGAGAGCCCGATACGGGGCTCGATCCCAGGATCCTGGGATCATGACCTGAGCCGAAGGTGGGCGCTTAACCGCCTGATCCACCCGGGCGTCCCTAGTGACTTCTTTATAATATCTTATTCCAACGAGGGTGCTAAGACCATTCAGTAGGGAAAGGACAGGCTTTTCAACCAGTGGTACTGGGAAACTGGATATCTACCTGCAAAAGAAGGAAGTTGGACCCTTACTTCCCACAAGATTAACTCAAAATGAATCAAAGACCTAAATGTCAGGGCTAAAACCTACAACATATAGGGAAACATCTGCATGACTTTGGATATAGCAGTGATCCCTTGAATATGACACCAAAGGCAGGGTCACAAAAGGGAAAAAATAGATAAAAAGGGATTTATGAAACTGAAAAGCTTTTGTGCATCAGAGAGCACTATTAACAGAGCGAAAAGGCAACCCACAGAATGAGAAAAAAGTATTTGCAAATCGTATATCTGATAAGGGGTTAATATTCAGAATATATAAAGAACTCCTACAATTCCACAACAACAAAGAAACAAACAACCCAATTAAAAAGTGGGCATAGGACTTGAGTAGACATTTCTCCAAAGAAGATATAGAAATGGCCAACAATCCCATGAAAGGCCGCTCAGCCTCACTCGAGGGAAACACAAATCAAAACTACAGTGAGACCACTTCGCATCCTCAGGACAGCTTTCATTTAAAAAACTCCAAACAGGGGCACCTGGGTGGCCCAGTGGGTTAAAGCCTCTGCCTTCGGCTCAGGTCACGATCCCGGGGTCCTGGGACCAAGCCCCACATCAGGCTCCCTGCTCAGTAGGAAGCCTGCTTCTCCCTCTCCCACTCTGTCTGCTCGTGTTCCCTTTTCTCACTATGTCTCTCTCTGTCAAATACATAAATAAAATATTTAAAAAGAATACAAAATATATAAAAAAAAAAAAACCCAAACAAACAGAAAATTACAAGTGGTGGCAAAGCTTCGGAGAAATCGAAACCCTTGTGAACTGTTAGCAGGGGTGTACACTATGCAGCTGCTGTGGAAAACAGTAAGGCGGATCCTCAGAAAAATTAAACATAGAATCACCGCGTAAGCCAGCCACCCCCTTCTGGGTGCATATCCAAGGAGCTGAAAACAGAGACTTGAACTCCCACATTCACAGCAGCATGCTTCCTGATCAGCCAAGAGGTGGAAACCTCCCAGGCTCCCATCCACAGGTGAATGGATTAAACACAGTTGTGGTTGGTGTGGTTCAGTGTAAAAAGGAAGGAAATCTGACACCTGCTACAACGTGGATGGACCGTGAGGACATTATGCTCAGTGAATTAAGCCGGTCACAAAAGGACCAAACACTGTATGATTCTCCCTTTGTGGGGGCCCAAGAGAAGCCAACTCCATGGAGACAGAAAGCCAATAGTGGGAGCCAGGGGAATGGGGGGAGGCTACTGTTTAATGGGGACAGAGTCTCAGTTTTTGCAGGCTGGATAGTGAGGGGGTTTGCACAACAATGTGAATGTACCTGGTGCCGCCGACCTGCGCACTTACCAAACGGTTCAAATGATAAATTCTGTTCTATATTTTACCGCAACCCAAAAGAACAATAATAGATCCAGTTGTGACTCTTATTATATTCCTCCACAGTTCCTATTTTGGGAGTCCTGTCTCACCTGCTGAATCCTAGGGCCACAGCTTTAGTAAAGACCCTATGAATTTATCCTGTGCTTGTCCACTCGTTGGTCGATGCATACCTCGTTAACTCATTTGACAATTACGCTTCTGAGTCAGTGGTCCTTACCAGAAAGGAAAGCACGAGGCAGACCGAGGACCGATTCCGTGGCACGCTCAGAAGGGTTCTGCCCCAAATACGGATGTCTGGTGTTCTGGGTCTGGGTGTTGATGTTAAGTCCCGCAAGCTGAGAATATCTTCTGCATTTTCTAACGGTTGGGAAAAAAAAAATCCAAAGAAGACTACTGCGAGACACGTGACAGTGATGTGAAAATCCAATTTTCAGTGTCCACAAAGTCTTATTGGACCAGACCCCGGGCCAGGACTAGGGTGAGGCAAGTGAGGCTCTCAACCGCGGGCACGCAATTTAAGGCACCCCAAAAACACAGTCATCAAGATAAGTACTATTTTAATGCAGTATTTTAAACATCAAAACAGACACCACCAAAAAATCCAGGATGAGCAAAATGCCAACGTTTTAAAGACAGGATCAGGATTGCTGATTTCCCCCAGGTCCCAGTGGGGACCTCTGAAGGCAATCGCGCTCATTACTTATGTGAGGGCGCTGGCGGCTTTCTAGAAACAGTGAGAGCTGAGTAGTTTCGACAGAGACCACGTGGCCTGCGAAGCCAAAAACGTTCTCTGACCCTTTAAGAAAAAAGTTGGCCAACCCTGATTGAAATCAGTGTGCTATGTTAATCCCCACCAGGGCATAACAATAACCGAACTATAGATTCAACACCCTGTCCGGGGCCTTCGTCTATTTTTTATGTGCCTTTTTTAAAAATGAGTGTACATTTGTAAATTATTTAATTTTTGGATAATGGCATCTATAAGTCAATAGGGACAGTTAACACTGAATTAATAAGCAAGCTGATGCTTGTGGGCTATGATGATTGAGTAAGTATATAATTACATGCATTAAAATTGTAGAGGCCATCATTTATTTTCATGGTGACTAAATACTTAATTAGTTAACTCTTCCTTTACTGGGCTTATAATGTTACTTGGCTTCTTTGTAAAATGTTGTCTTTCCTGTCCAGCTTTCATATATAGGTCTTAATAAGCTCAATTAGGAACTTAAGTATTAATTATTATTAAAATCTTGAAATAGTAAATGCCACGGGAGCTTCCTCCCTGGTTTTCCTGCCTTTACTCTTTCTCCCAGTAGTCTAAGAAGAACACTCTTTTAAGAATGTAAACCAGAATGTTTGTGCTTAGGAACTGGAACACAATCCAAACTTTTGACTAGGCCTTCAGGGTCTCTGCCGCTGTCTCCAGCCCACTGCCCTCTCCTGCCACAGGGCCTTTGCACTTACTATTCCATGTACTGGGAACCTCTCTTCCATCTTCCCATGTCTGGCCAGGTCTCAGCTCAGTGCCTTCCTTCATGACACCCGTAACCGGCCTGGTGAAAGCTTTGGAGCCTCTTTCTTTCTTTCTTTCTTTCTTTCTTTCTTTCTTTCTTTCTTTCTTTCTTTCTTTCTTTCTTTCTTTCTTTCTTTCAAGATTTTATATGTTTATTTGACAGAGAGAGAGATCACAAGTAGGCAGAGAGGCAGGCAGAGAGAGAGAGAGGGAAGCAGGCTCCCCATTGAGCAGAGAGCCCGATGCAGGGCTTGATCTCAGGACCCCAAGATCATGACCTGAGCCAAAGGCAGAGGCTTTAACCCACTGAGCCACCCAGGCGCCCCTAGGAGCCCCTTTTCATCAGCCCTCCCTGCCAGCTTTGTCCCTCATGACCTTTTGTCCCGGCCCAGATCTCTGAATTAACCTTGTATATCTGGTGATTGGCTTCATGTCTGACTCCCCTGTGTGAGGATGTCGGCACCCCAAGATCTGGCTTGTTCACAGAGCCTGGACTAGTGCCTGGTACTCAATACAGTCACTTTGTTCCTTTCTGTTTGTTCGTAGCTTACATTTACATGCAATTGTGTTTACCTTTGGGGGTGTACCGCTCTGTGAGTTTTCACACACACATAGATCCTTGGAACCACCACCCACCAAGAGGGCGCGGAGCAGTTCCCAGTGAATTCTGAGCTGCCCCTCTGCAGCCAGACCCTCATTCCACCCTCGACCCCTAGCCACCGTGCTCTGCTCCCTGTCCCGTCACTCAGCGTGATGCCTTTGACATTGATCGTGTTGTTGCATGCCTTGATAGCTTGTTGTCTCTCTCAGCTGTAGTCGGTCGTATGAAAGCACCACTGTTGGTCTGTCCAGGAAATTTCCCCTTGGTGTTCAGTGTTGAATTCCTATTAAACCTCTGGTGGTAAGAGTGGCAGCATAGTGTAGATCAAGTGAGTTGAACCCTAGTGGTATTCCCTGTGCACTGCATTCACTAGGCGCAGTGTGCAAATTTGTAAGAACTGATGTGCTTTCCGGTGCTTACAGATGTTATCACAGTTTTTAAAATGACGTGTAATACAAGAGTCGTGTTCCTATAAAGGACCATCATCTATGGAAGTCAATTAAGAAATGAAAGTTTCTCTTTCTTTTTTTAAAGATTATTTTCCTTCCTTCCTTCCTTCCTTCCTTCCTTCCTTCCTTCCTTCCAGAGAGAGAGAGAGCGTGAGCAGGGAGAGGGGCAAAGGTAAAGGGAGAAGCAGATTCCTCCACGAGTATGGAGCCCTACGCAGGCTTGATGGTGGGGCTCGATCTCACGACCCTGAGATCATGACCTGAGCCAAAATCAAGAGTCAGACGCTTAACAACTGAGCCACCCAGGTGCCCCAAAAGTTTCTCTTTCATCTTCCCGTCTCCCTCACCTCCCATGAGGAAAGCCCTGTTAGTAACATGATTTGTGTCCTTCTAGACCTTTTTAATGAATTCATCTATTTTTATAACATATATAGCTGCATCTTTTTTTTTTTTAGATTTCATTTATTTATTAGAGAGAGAGAGATCACAAGCAGGCAGAGAGAGAAGGGAGGCAGGCTCCCGATAAGCAGAGAGCCCGATGCGGGGCTCGATCCCAGGACCCTGAGATCATGACCTGAGCCGAAGGCAGAGGCCTTAACCCACTGAGCCACCCAGGCGTCCCTAGCCACGTCTTTTTTACACAAATTTATTCTTGAAGTATTTGCAAGCCTGCTGTGTGCCAGGCAGTATATATATCTGGGAGAGCTTCCTTAGAGAACACTCTTCATTTTTTTCTGATGTACAAAATCACATCATAGCCTCATAGCAAGGATGTACCATAATTTAACAATTTCGCTGTTGAGGAACATTTAAGTGCTTTGCAATTTTTTGTGACTTAAAATAATGCCACCGGGGATATGTTACCCTTCTATTTTATTTTTACAGCTTTATTGGGGTACATTTTATTCATCACAAAGTTGGCCCATTTAGAGTGTATCAGCCAGTGGGTTCTAGTATAGTCTCAGGGTTACCATCACCACCATCTAACTCCAGAACGTTTCCCTCACCCCACAAAGAAGCCCATCCCCAGTGGCAGTCTCTCCACGGCCCCCTCCCCCAGGCCCTGGCACCCGCTCACCCGCTCTCTGTCTGCGCATTCACCTGTTCTGGGCATTTCACACGAATGGAATCCTAGGCTATGTGGCCTTTTGCATCTGGTTCTCTCACTGAGCTTCGTGTTTTCAAGGTCCGCGCGCTATGGCGTGAGTCAGGGCTTCACTCCTTATGGCCGAATCGCATCCCGCCGTGTGGCTGGACCGCAGTTTGCCTCATCAGCTGGCAGACAGACTACCATGAACCTGCGGTCACGAACATTGGCGAATGGTGCTTGGCCATTTGCCTCTTTGGACCTGTGTGTTTCTCCAGGATAAATTCTGAGGGAGAAACGAAAGCCGGCTTCTGGCTAGCTCCTGCGCCTCTGACCACGCGGGCTCAGACACGTCCTCGGCTTTGAGGGGTTCTCGGAAGTCCACCTGCTTTGGGCTGGGAACCCTCCGCTTCCCCCGCAGCTAGCCTGAGGTCTGCGCAGCAGGATGGGCTTTCCAGAAGGGAACGGGGGCAATGATCAAATGGGATCAAATGGAATCAAATGGAATCAAATGCAAGGCCGCGATATTAACTCGGACCGAGAGCCGCCCCGTTGGCTCGATGCTGGGACAGAAAGGGGTACCAAGTATTGGCCGAAAGGATAAACTCCACAAATATGCCGGGGAGTGAATATGCCGCTCGGCGCGCGGCGTTCCCCGAGGAACGTTTTTGGAATCACAAATAGCAAAGCGCATCCCACTCTTAGAGTTTCGGATATTTAAATAGGCACACATTGGCAGACACTCTTGGCCACCTTAAAATGGAGGGAATTGCAGCAACAGCATTAACTGACATTTATCGAGCACTCACTGCGTGTGCGGCTGGCAAAGAAACTCCACGCCTCCTCGGCTTCGTTTTCTCTAGCGCAGTGACCCACAGAGGGAGCCGACTTGATTTTGTCCATTCACCGGTAAGGAAATGGAAGCTCTGGGAGCCTTGAGTCACGAGCTATCCGTGGCCAGCTAGAAGGGCAGGGCAAGGGAGTGCGTCTTATTTGTCTGGTGTCCTTGCTTTGCTCGCACTGCTTGTCAAGGGGAAGACATGCAGGCCCTGGACGCTTGCCCCTGTTGCGCACTCAACAGGAGGAAGGTGCTGTTCCCAGAGGAGAGGAGGCGTGAGGGCTGCAGGGAGGGCACTGGCCCCTCGATGCGGCTCTCTCTCTCTCTCAGCGGCACCCCTGCCCTAGATGCACCTTGTCCTGCCCTCAGCCCCGCAGCTGCCCCCCACCTGGGCCCTGCAGTCCCTGTTTTTGGGGGGCTGCTTTGGGCGGACTGCCCCTCCTCTGTCTTCTGGCTGCTGGAGTGTTGACCTTGACTGGGATGCTGCCCAGAGCCCCCATGGCCTGGGGAGGCCCGTCTCGCGGCCACAGGAAGTCCTTGCACGGTTGGCCGTAGTCACACAAGTGAGGACAAAACGCACACTTGGCGTCTGCTAGAGAGGAGTGGCTGGCAGCTCTCTGCTGGTGTCCTGCGTCCCCCTAGATGCTCCCGTCATCAGCACGCTGAGCAAGAGGCCGGGGAGATGCCGCGCATCCCCAGAGAGGGCCGGTCAGCCCGCACCACTGAGCTTGGCCAGCCACATTTAACTGCATCTGAAGTATGAAATTTGCATCGTGAGAGAGATTTGACTTCCCCAGGATGCCATCGCGTCACCGTTCTTCCCGTTGATAGTGAGCCTTAGTGGGCTTTTTATTGGTTCAACCTGTCTTTCTTTATCCCAATGGTCTCAAATTTCACCTGCATGAAAATCTCTCCGATATTTATCTTTTTTCAAAATCACGCTGAAGTAGTGAATGCCTCCCAAATGCAGCGATGGTCAGGATCGCCCAGCCGCTAGGCTGACCTTAAGCCCCGAGACTTCTAGAAAGAAGCAGGGAGGACTGGACCTGGGGGGACTATTCGAGTTCGTTTCCGGGGACTCCTCTCTGGCTCTTGCCACCTTCCTAGCCAAACTAGAACATTTTATTCCAGTTTTTTCCAAAATTATTTTTTGCTCTGCTTTGGGAGCTGACTTAATACGGAGCTGGGAATGGAGCTCCAAAGGCAGCAGCTCACAAAGCTGGGCATTTATGGGGACAGTGCGAGCGGCTCCCTGGTCTCCTGCCCCCCAGTTTTGCCCAGCTGCATGCCAGCCGAGAGGAAGACAAGGGCCCATCACAAATCTTTATGCAATAGAAAAGCCAGTTAAAATATTTTTAAGGTTTTATGGCAC
>JAQQSY010004506.1:0-12270 GCA_028646535.1 Procyon lotor
GGCGGCATCACAATTCCCGACTTAAAACTCTATTACAAAGCTATAATAATTAAGACAGTGTGGTACTGGCACAAAAATAGACACATAGATCAATGGAACAGAATAGAGAACCCAGGAATGGACCCCCAACTCTACGGTCAACTGATCTTTGACAAGGCCAGAAAGAATATCCAGTGGAAAAAAGATAATCTCTTCAACAAATGGTGTTGGGACTGGACAGCCACATGCAGAAGAATGAAACTGGACCATTTCCTTACACTGCACACAAATAATCTTTTTTAAAAGATTTTATTTATTTATTTGACACAGAGAGAGAGAGATCACAAGTAGGCAGAGAGACAGGCAAAGAGAGAGAGGGAAGCAGGTTCCATGCTGAGCAGAGAGCTTGATGTGGGGCTTGATCCCAGAACCCTGAGATCATGATCTGAGCCAAAGGCAGAGGCTTTAACCCACTGAGCCACTCAGGCACTCCTCAAATGAATAATCTTGTCTAAAGTTCTCACAAAGTAGCCACTGCAATCTGAAATTGTCCAAAGGTTAGGCCATTTAGAAGGTAAACACAGTAATGATAATAATAATAATAATAATAATAATAATAACAATATAGAAGCAAGAATTCTTCCAGGAGGTGGTGAAAGTTTATTAGTGGACAGACCCATGAGAAATTGCTACTGGTCAGTCACAAGCAAAATTACCTGATGTGCTTCTTTGGTTCAGATATCTGTCTCCTGGCAAGCAAATGATTAGAGAGGAGATTGCTCTCAAAACAACTTTCACAAACCTAGGACTGAAGAAATTGCTGTCAAGTTTTTATTTTTTTTTTAATTGAAGTATAATTGGCATACAGTGTCCTATTAGTTTTAGGTATACATCATAGTGATTCAGTATTTTTATACTTCACTAAATGATCCCCATGATAAATCTAGTTATCATATATCACCATTCTAAGTTATTATGGTATTATTGACTATATCCTCCAAGCTGTACATTACTTCTCCACAATATATTTATATACACACATACATACATACATACATAACCGGGATTTTGTACCTCTTGATCCCCTTTATCTATTTTGCTTGCTCCCCAAAACCTCTCCACTCAGGTAACCAACAGTTTATTTTCTGTATCTATGCATCTGTTTTGTTTTGTTTATTTGTTTTGTTTTTTTGAATCCACATCTAAGTGAAATCTAAGTTTTAAAATGAAAATCAAAGGATACTGGTTTGACAAGAACTTTTTTTAATTTAAGTTCAATTTAGTTGTTACAGGGGTAGAATTTAGTGATTCATCAGTTGCATATAACAACCACTGCTCATTACATCAAGTGTCCTCATTAATGCCCATCACTCAATTACCCCATCCCTCCACCCACCTCTCCTCCAGCAACCCTCAGTTTGTTTCCTACAGTTAAGAGTCTCATGGTTTGCTTCCCTCTCTGTTTTTATCTTATTTTATTTTTCCTTCCCTTTCCCGTGTTCATCTGTTTTGCTTCCTAAATTCTTCATAGAAGTGAAATCATACAGTATTTATCTTTCTCTGAATTATGTTACTAAGCATAAAACTCTCTAGCTCCACACGTCACTGCAATTGGTAAGATTTCATTCTTTTTGATAGCTGAGTAATATTCCACTGTGTGTGTGTGTGTGTGTGTGTGTGTGTGTGTGTGTGTGTGTGTACATGATGGACATTTAGGCTACTTCTATAATTTGGCCATTGTACATAGTGCTGCTATAAACATCAGGATGGATGGATGTACCCTTTGAATTAGTATTTTTGTATTCTTTAGGTAAGTATATAGTAGTGCAATTGCTAGATCCTAGGATAGTTCTATTTTTAACTTTTTGAAGAACCTCCATACTGTTTTCCAGAATGGTTGCACCAGTTTGCATTCCCACCAACAGTGCAAGAGGGCCCCTTTTCTCTTCATCCTTGCCAACATCTAATGTTTCCTGTGTTCATTTTAGCCATTCTGACAACTATGAGATGATATATCATTGTAGTTTTTTTATTTGTATTTCCCTGTTGACGAGTGATGTCGAGCATCGCATGAATTTTGAAATAGGCTCACTATAGTGAGGTTTTGGATGAATTTGTAATATAAGTATTGAGTATAATAATGAACTATTTTAAACTCTTATTTTTAAGCCTGGCATAGATTCCAAAATCAGAGAGATCATTAGTATTTGAGAATAAACTGTTATATTATAGCTAGAGCCCTGAGATGGTCTTGCCTTTCTTCCTACATAATAAATAACAAACTCTGTAATACAGAAACACAATTACCTACTTTCTTTTCTTTAAAATAACTGTGGATTAAATTAAAGATGTGCTATAGAGAAAGGAAGGAGAAGCTGCTAGCAATGTCTAAATGCACAGTGTCGGTTCTCCTAGGCTTTCTTCTTCCCACTTTTTTAAAGGTAGTTCTATTTATGAAGGTTGATAAACCCCTTATAATCCCAAAGTGAGTCAGTGGATTTTTTGCATGGGCAAATTATTCTGTTTTTACAAAGAAAGATTTTTCTCTCTGTACCTTTAGGAAGAACATTCTTGAAGAAAAGTTATATATATTTTACTATGGTACCTAATTGTCAGTCATTCTTGCTTTCATAGGTAATCAACTATAGAAAATAGAGGAGGATTTCAAAATCAGGGCACCCAATCTATGAAGCTATAACTCTTATGAGGAAGAAGATTAAATAATCTTATAATAGCAAGGTCACCTTTTAAAATGCCTTTATGAATATGCACCAAATATATTTTTCAAATGTCCTTCACATTTTGGTTCTATGCAATGCCAGAGATGATTGAATTAATAGGCACTCAGATTTTTATTCTCTATTTTGAAAATTTTGAATTTCCAAAAAGACCAAGATTAAAATTACTCACCTGCCACTAATGTGATTTGTTTAAACTGATTTAACTCAAATATGTAGAACTGAAGAATCTGTCTATAAATATGTAGAAGTTCTTGTCTACCAAAATCCCTAAGATTTGCTGATACTCTTCCCCACTTGTAAAGAATTTCCTACTAGTCCTCAAACCAAACTACCCCCAAGTCAACAATGGGATTAGAAGTGGATGTATTTTAGTTTTCCTAATACAATGAATATTTTTTTCTTTTAATTTAAATTCAATTAGCCAACTTATAGCACATCATTAGTTTCAGATGCAGTGTTCAATAATTTATCACTTATGTATAGCAGTAAATGCTCAGGGCACATGATGTAATGAATATTTTTTTAAAAATTGTATGTTTTAGCAGAAGCACCTTTATCTTGAACCTGTAGAAGTATTTCCTTCAGAAAACTGACATCTCATCCATGTTTCAGAGATGCTTGAACCCTCACAGAGTGTTGAAGATATTTTTTGCTTTCCTTGTCTGAAACCCTAGAGTTTTAAGTTTCCCTGACCTGTTTGTAAATAACGAAGACTAGGGTCCTGCCGTCTGCTCCCTTAATTTTTATCAACATTTAATGGAAAGAGGGGGATGGAAAGGAGAATGCATGCTGTTAGCTATTCTCTTTACAAATGACTTGTTAGCCTTTTATTTGCCTGCTCATGCTTCAAACACTCAAAGGACGTTTTCAGAATCTCAGTAGATGAAGGTTCAATCTTGGAATGACTTGACAGGCTGTATCTTCCTTAAGAGATTTTGACATGATATTAAGCCATAGTTACAAGCCAATACTTGAATGGGAAGCCCTGGGGAAATCTTTTAGAGCTGGAACACAGCATTTACAGCAGGAGGCAGGTGTCTGCATCAGTGAAGCAAACAACAATATGATATATTTAGTATCGGAAATGGAAGCAAAACTACTGATTCTTTACCACTGGGGACAGTGGAAGAAGTTGAATGAGGGAAAAAAAAGTATCATTTGGGGCCCCTGAAAATGTTAATTTACTGACAGTCTGAAATATACTCTCATCACGGCAGGTGCACCCAGAACCAGGTGCTGCTCTCAATATTGTCTTTGAATTTATGTGTTTCCTTTGCAGAGGTAGGATGTGAAGCAGCTGTACTGGCCATGTGGAGAGAAAGCAAAAAGCTTTTAATTAGCAATAAGAGGGCTGTTAATTTCTTAGGGGCTCTCACTCTCTGTGTCTCTGTCTCTCTTTTTGTCTTTGCACTTTTATTAGTACCTTAGCAGGAGTTTCTGCATGCCTCGAAAAGCACAAAGAAAATCAAGTAAGCAACATAATATGGCAGATTCAGGGCAGGGATTTTGGGCTATTGGTGAGTAAATTTAAGAAACCTAGATTAAATCAACAACCAAGGTAATAACTACCTTGAACATCCTTTTACTAATAATATGTGATCAAGAGATAAATGTATCCATTACTATAGTCACTTTGTCCAGTTTTTTAAAAGTCTGAGATATATGTATATACGGAGCAACTGATTAGAAAGCTTTTATTTTTAATCTAGCATATTTAAGGATAAAAGCAATCTGCTATCTAAATGGTTGCCAGCGTTCATTAGGGTATTTCTCTCATGATATTATTTTGGTAAATACTTCTGTGTTTTTCATGTGAATGGTCAACATTTTTCAGTTATTTATCAGGAATTATAGCACTCATTAATCATTAATCACTATTTCTGTATAACTCTATATAGGTATATATACGTATACATATATATGCATATATGTAATCTAAAAGTACTCTTATTTTATAGATCTGGATAAAATAAACTTTACTATCAATTATTAGTATCAAACAAGTAATTATATCAGGTTTATTCCTTGTAATAGGTTCTTCCAGAGATATAAAAGAGTTATCATATATTGTCTTTTTCCCGAACACTGTTAAATGCAGTCAGAAAACTATAACATAAATGTAAGAACTTGACCAAAAAAAGTAAAATAAAGTTTATGTGAAAAATTGCTCCCATCTGATAATTGTGGCCATCTGATAGAGATTTTTATTTATCTCTAAAAATACTAATTCTTTTCTGTTCCTTATTTCTATTTCTAGAATTTCCACACAATGTATCTTATAATATTTTTAATGCTTTGAATTATATTTCTATTTTTAAATCAGGAAGCACCTCTTCATTTTGATCTTTCCAAGATCAACTCTCTTTCTTGCTGTACTTAGACACTAAATTTGCACTATAAAACAACATAACAATAATGTTTGTCTAGTAAATGAATTGATGTGGGTATATGTGATTATGTGATCATGCTTTAATAATGGCTTAGACATTTCTTTTACATTTCTTTCAAAAACTAGATTCTTAATGTCAAAACTAGAACACGGACAAAAATAGGTCAAGCTAAGCCCAGTTGGGTTGGAAAACTTGATCTGGTTCTTAAAATTGTGTATCTTTAGAATAGGAAGGGTGAAATTGCTATCAGAAAAGGAAACAGTCAAACAAAGTCAAAGACAGGAATAATAAAAGCATATGCTTGAGTCAATCAGAAGACTGATTTTGCTGGAAAGCAAGAATGAATGTGAGAAATTACTTTCAAATGCATTTGGATTAACTTGATTTGATGTTAATGAACCAACGTGGAAAGTTGGTTCTCTGATCTTCCACTTGATGTGGTCAAAAATACATAAACAAAATTAAAATGATGAGATGAAATTATGACAGGGACTAATAAATGAGTGGTAGAATATGGCAAGGAGTTTGACAACTAGCAAACATGGATTTTAAGTTTTGGTCAAGCTTCAACAATTAATAGCTAAGAGTTTTATTATTTGAAAATGAGGACAGCAATTCTTCTCTCATAGGTTTATTTTGATGATTAAATATATATTTTTAGATACTGTACTTGGTAGACTATAATCAGGGAACAGTATTTTCCCCCATCACTACATTAAACAAATTTTATTGCATCAATAATCTTTGAATCCAATAACATCTCAAGCAAGTCCAGTAATTTCTTAGTACTTGGCATTATAAAAATAGACTTACCTATGAACTTTACTCAGGTCCTCTTACAAGCTCCTTCCATTTGCTGATCTGAGACCTGACCGGTGGCATGCGGACTAGCAGCTATGGGAGTGGATGTAGGAAGTTGCAGGAGGGTGATCTCTTCTTTCCATTTCTTTGGTCCACTTCTCTCCCCAAGAAAACACCTCTTCCCCAGGGCTAGAGAAGTGAGAAGGAAGAAAAGTACACCTATAATTTGTTTTTACTTGACTAACGTGGTAGGTAATATAATCTCTGGAAGACCTCTTAAAACCCACCTCTTCATTCCTGCCACTGGAATTTCTATCATAGCCCCTTTCAGGAGGGATTCTCCCACCCCAGCTGACTAGATTCCTTTATAATGACTTCAATGTGGCCATCTTCCTCATTAGTCTTTTCTTTTTTTCTATTTAACTAAAGTGCAACCTTACACCTACTAAATAGTAGAAATACAGGTCGGCTAACTGTTTACACTTCTTGTACTGCCTTTCTCTCATGAGTGACCTCCAGATGTCAAGCTTTCTCGGGTGAGAAACAAGTTCCAATTTCATGTCTCCACACCCATCAAATGGCTATGTGGGTTGTTACAGTTCTGCTCATATCTAGGGAGGTACGCAGTGAAATCTTTTCTCATACAGCAACCTCTATGTCTGTGAGTTGCTTCCGAGGACCACCTAGCTTAGGTTGAGAAAAAAGGTAAGGGGAAGTACACAGTCTCTTCCATGATGAAAAGAAAATTACTATTTTCTACACCTATGATTTCCTTAAAGAACCTCCTCAAATATTTTGTATCCCCTTATATGAATAGTAGATATATGGTGGCAGGTAATAGAGGAATGACAATTTGGGGCACTTCTTAATTAGATGCACCAAGTTTTCCTCAGCTTTGGAGATGTAGTTAAATTTTGCCTCAGTACCCCTCTATTTACTAACATGTGAATCACATAGAAGAGTTTTTCTCAACAAATGAAAAGTCTTTATTCTACTGCATAATAAGATATAGGTATCTCTAATCCTAATGAGGCATTGACACATTTTGCTCTTCATTCCATTAATGGGTAAAGACAATGAAAATTCACATTATACTCTGTATAATGTGTTATCTTTCCTTTAGTATCATAAAGTACAGTAGAATATAAATATATAGTGATGTTATTTATTTTTCACTATTTAAAAGAAACTAATAAAATTTAAAAACAATTTTTTTTCAGATTCTTTACATGTATTATTCTGGATTTGGTAATATATTAATCACTCTGCCATATAGTCCTATTTCTTAAAAAGATGTATTTCTTATTTTTTGCTTTTATTCAGAAGTATGTAAAATACTAGCCTTTTTATTTTATAATTCCTTTTATATTTTACATTATTAAAAATGTAGGGATAGTTTTCTTTTTTAAAAAAATATTTTATTTATTTATTTGACAGAGAGAGAGAGAGATCACAAGTAGGCAGAGAGGCAGGCAGAGAGACAGGGAAGCAGGCTCCCTGCTGAGCAGAGAGCCTGATGTGGCTCGATCCCAGGACCCTGAAATCATGACCTGAGCCAAAGGCAGAGGCTTTAACCCACTGAGCCACCTAGGTGCCCCAAAAATGTAGGGATAGTTTTCTAAACCAAAAGAGGGTAGTAGTAAATAGTCTTTCAATATAACAAAAATTGAATATCATGTTTCATAAATATGTATATTTTAGAGCAAGAAGAAATTATAAACATCATCTCGTTCAATTATATCATTTTTACAGAAGAAAAATTTGAGGTATGGAGAGAGAAAATTAACTGAGAGGGTCTCACATTGTGTACATAGTAAATATGATAATAGAGAGGTACCTATAGCTTTCTGGTCCTCTGATAGTTCTACTGAGCCAGAAGGATCCCTAAGTAAATGCTTTTGTATGACTCCTTATATTGCCTTTTAATAGGTATGCTTTTGTGACAGTACATTTTGTTGCTGTACAACTATTATTAACTAACTGTTTAAATGGAAATCATTAATTAAATTATTAGTTTAAAAGCGTTTATCTAACACCTAATTTCCTAAAGTAGAACAAAAAGTTTCAACTTTTTCCCTAATATGTAACATCCAAATTTGCCATAAAATGTTTCTTACATTTTTATGACCATAAAACATCATAGAAACATAAAATGGATCAACTGGTGTTTAATTAACTGAAATTCCTAGGTGAAATGCAATTGGGCTTCGCTATTTGTCAACACGAATGAACTTAGAAGTTCAACATTAATATTTTAGCAGACGTGTTTTATGAAACAGGATAGTTAACTTGGAAAAACCTGCAGTTTCAAGAACAGAAGTGAGTTGATTCATTTTAAAACAGGATCTAACTTTTTTTGTTTCCACAGTCAGCAGTAATTCACGATTAATTTGGTCCTGTGGGTAAATATTCATTCTATCATGGAAAACAAAATATTTCAAAATCTTATAAAAAGTTGCCAAGTCTGCCTTTGCCATACAAATGTACAGAACATTTATTGCAAGATAAATATTAAAAAATACATAGAAAAGAGAAAAGCTTGCAAAAATTGAGTTAAACTACCATCACGTTTGCATAAACATTTTATAACTACATATTCTACCTAGTATTTATAGTACTTTGTATTCTACGAGGGTCTTTTGTAAGAGCTATTTCATTTCAGCATTGCAACAACCAGGGCATTTAGGCATGACGAGCAAACTATTTCTTTTCTTTTTTTTTTTTTTAAACCATTTTATACATGGAGTAATCCCCTACTAATAAAATATCTACTTCTTAAACCTCATACAATTTGCTAATGTTGTATTAGATACTTTCCATACGGTGTTTTTAATGCTCAAAAACCCATTGATGGGGCGCCTGGGTGGCTCAGTCGTTAAGCGTCTGAGCCTTTGGTTCAGGTCATGATCCCAGGGTCCTGGGATCGAGCCCCCCATCAGGCTCCCTGCTCGGCAGGAAGCCTGCTTCTCCCGCTACCATTCCCTCTGCTTGTGTTCCCTCCCTCGCTGTGTTTCTCTCTGTCAAATAAATAAAATCTTTAAAAAAAAAAAAAACCATTGAGGCAGCTCTTATTATCCACATTTACTGGTAAGGAAACTAAGATTCAGAGAGCATAAAATAGTTGTGTTCTACAATATGATACTACTTCTAATGTAAATCAAACTTTTGCTTTTAGCTGCTGCTATTTCCTCCTGCCCCTTAAAAAACAATTCAAACATTATTGCCTATATGAAGTCTCTTCACAAAATTTATTGCTTTTTCCTCTGCCTTTTCATGATATAAATTAATGATAACAATGGCAGTACTGTATTTATATTTTGAGTTCTAATTATATCACAAGCTTTCGGATAAGCACTTCCCTTCTATAATGGCAATTAGCCCTAGTAATGTTACATTTTTGTTGCACTGATGTATGAGGAAATTGATGCAATGATTGAATGAATGGGTTGATTGCTAATTATATGTTCTCTCTAGTCATATAAAATCTAGAGCTTCTCCTCACATGAGTTGATGGTGGCTAAACATTCTTACTAACACTAACAAATGAAAACGTATGTCAGGATCCCAGAGACTACTTCTTTCAGCCCTGTGTAGAAACCCCATTGTTTGTAAGCTAAGCCAATATTTATTAATTTTGAATCAAAAAGGAAAAGAAGGATCCAGTACCTTTTGGGAGTGAAGTTGCATGATGTCATATGGAGGAGCTGTGTTATCATACTTTTATATTCATATCGTGAAAGATGGTTTGAGAGAAAAAGAAGCAGCAAAAAGATGCTGAATAGTCAAAAATGGTATAAAAGTCAGTAATTAAGGTCCTGGACTGAGACGTTTTTGAATTGCAGCTGCTGCATTGTCTTTCCTGCAGTTTAGCTACATGGGCCAATAAAGTATCCTCACTCTCTTCATTATACTCCCAATTTTATTTACACTTGCAAAAGAGTTGTTTCTACCTAAAAAAAAAAAAAAAGCTGATAGAAAAATGTTTCCTATATCTTACAAGAGAAGTAATTTTATATCTAATATTTTGCTAATACTTTTCATCTTTTATAATTAATAATCCTCTTTAATTTATACCTAGTGTAAGTGTCCAAGTTTTATAATGCTATGTAGCCCTCTGTGGTGCTGTGTAAACCAGTCCACTGTGTCACTATAAAATTGTGTTTTTTATAATGGAAACTAACATCTAGGCAGCCCCCTCATGCACACTATCAAGTTGATAATTTATTATTTGTGTCAATTTATGAAGTTTTTTTCTAATTTATTTATCCTTATTTGTAACTCAAACATGCATAAATTTTACACCTTTAAAACCATAGGGAAGATTTTCTTTTATGCATGTTAATTTTATAATGCATGTGGAAAATCAGTGATAAGAAACAATATGCTCATTTTTGCAGTAGAGAAACTGTAACTTTAAGCAAATAAATGCTGACTGTTAAAGTTTAAGGTTCAAATATCAATAGAAAATTACAGTTTATATTCTTTATTTGTTAATTCATCATTTGTTTAAAAATGAGACTAAGCATATTATAATATATTTGGATTTTGAGGACAATTATATAAACAAGTTTCTGAGACTTTCCAATAAAATTGTAGTCAGTATCCCTCTTAGAGATCTTGTATGGATGAAATGGTCTGACCAATTTAGTTCATTTTTTAAGTTTCTATATGGTTTTGTAAATCTTTATACTTGGTTTTGCAAATGGGAAATTTTTAGTAAGATAATTTCTTTTTAGATGTGTGTGTTGTATTTGTGCATTTTATTACAGAGTTTAAATATTATTTTACCAATAAATGAGAAGAATAATTCATTGGAACATCCATTGGTTTATTTTTCTCTACCATTGTACAAGAATTTACTAAATATATTCTTTACTGCGTCTGAGGGAAAATGGTTGAATAAGACACATTTCTGCCCCGGAAGTAATACAGGGTGTATTAAAGATGCTAGGAAAATAATAATATTTCAATGTAGAGTGATAAAGACAATGATAGAGGGGAGCGCCAAGAGAGATGAAAATACAAAGAAGTAAAACAATTAAAAGGACACCAATTTAAATCTGCTGTAGTAAGAACTGGCTTCACAGGGAAGGTGACGCTTAAGTTTTCTTGAAGGTCAAGCATGATTCCTGGGGCAGATGAATAGTTTGGCTAGATGGGCATACATTTCATTAAGAGTAGAAAGAAGAATGAGTGGGATGCTAATGTATTTGTAAGAGACTAGAAGTGAAGACAGTTTAGTTCATAGTTGATACATAAAATTTTGAACAAACACAAGAAAATAACCCAGAAAGCTGTCCATGACAACATGAAATCATAAGTGGATGATGATCTAGCCAAATGACATAAGCTTAAAGGCAGAATTTGTATGTTCCAAGAAGCTGAAACAAGAGTAAGAAATTGCCCAGGTATGCATCTGTGAGAACACAAGTCCTAAGGCCCTGCCTTGCAAGTGGACCCATCCACACATGCAGCCCTATGACTTCTAGTAACGGAAGAAAGCAGTATTCTCAGAGCCGAGCTAGTTACAGTGAAGTCCTGCTTATTTTATTAAAAAGATATGTATGTGTTCATTATGACAAAGAGAGCAGTTAGATTGAAATACTTAAGTCAGAAAGGGTTGCAATATCAGCAAGGGTTTCAGAGAGGAGGTAATGTCTATTTGCTCAGTTTCTGAAGCAATCAAGTACTGTCTTTTGAATTGCGATCTAAAATGAAATTAAACTTCAAATCATTTTGAAGTATGGCCAGTCAGATATCAAACTACTCTTAAAAGAAATCCTCAAGTTTCCTTATAGCTTTGTCTGAAAATATCCATTACTGTTTGTTCATCTTTATATCTAAAGCTCTCTCTACCTGTTGAGAATTAAAAATAGGAGGGTTTTATTTTTAAATAAATAAATCTTAAATATAATCAAGGCACATTACCCCCCCCCCACACACACACACATACAGTCCTTAGTGACTGGTTCTCAAGATATAAATGAGCAATAATTTTATCACTCTTACTCTGTGAGAAAAACTTTATTTACTTTATTTACTCTCTAATTGAACACATATAAAGTTTTTGTTTAAAAAAAATTCAGATACAATCTCTGGAGCCATCAAATATGTGTAACCAATCACAGCCCTTTGAATGAATATGATAAAAAGATGAATGCCAGGGGCACCTGGGTGGCTCAGTCGTTAAGCGTCTGCCTTCGGCCCAGGTCAGATCTCAGGGACCTGGGATCGAGCCCCGCATCGGGCTCTCTGCTCTGCGGAAGCCTGCTTCTCCCGCTACCATTCCCTCTGCTTGTGTTCCCTCTCTGGCTGTGTTTCTCTCTGTCAAATAAATAAAATCTTTAAAAAAAAAAAAA
>JAQQSY010004507.1:0-12269 GCA_028646535.1 Procyon lotor
TCCCCTTTCTCCGCGTCCTCGCCAACACCTGTCATTTCCTGACTTGTTAATTTTAGCCCTTCTGACTGGTGTGAGGTGAGATCTCACTGTGGTTTTGATTGTATTTCCCTGATGCCGAGTGATGTTGAGCACTTTTTTCATGCGTCCGTTGGCCATTTGGATGTCGTCTTTGCAGAAATATCCGTCTTCTCCCCATTCATTGACTGGATTATTTCTTCTTTGGGTGTTGAGTTTGATAAGTTCTTTATAGATCTTGGATACTAGCCCTTTATCTGATATGTCATTTGCGAATATCTTCTCCCACTCTGTCAGTTGTCTTTTGGTTTTGTTAACTGTTCCCTTTGCTGTGCAAAAGTTTTTATCTTGGTGAAGTCCCAATAGTTCACTTTTGCCTTTGTTTCCCTTGCCGTTGGAGACGTGTCTAGGGAGAAGTTGCTGTGGCCGAGGTCACAGAGGTGGCTGCTTGTGTTCTCCTCCAGGATTTGGATGGAGTCCTGTCTTACATTTAGGTCTTTCATCCATTTTGGGTCTATTTTTGCGTGTGGTGCAAGAAAATGGTCCGATGTCATCTTTCTGCACGTGGCTGTCCAATCTTCCCAGCTCATTTGTTGACAAGACCGTCTTTCCATTGGACATTCTTTCCTTATTCCTCAGAGATTAGTTGACCATGGAGTTGAGGGTCCATTTCTGGCTCGCTCTTCTGTTCCGTTGATCTATGTGTTGGCTTTGTGCCAATGCCATACTTAAAAAAAAAAAGAAGAAGAAAAGGCTTTCATATCTCCCGTATTTATTTATTTATTTATTTATTTATTCTTTTTAATGTTTGATGCTCTCGTGTGTTTCTTCACCTGTTGCTTTATATTCTTTATCTGAAAGTTCTGATATCTGCAGTCTTTGAAGGTCTGATTTTGCCAATTACTGCATCTGTGGATTTTCTCAGGTTGACTTGCTTCTTTGTGTGTTTTGTGATTTTCGATTGTGTGTGCATGTTCTTTGCAACTTTATCTGTGGTAATTCTTGGACACCTGTTGGGTCTCGGGTCCGTGATCACCCAGGGCCCCCCAGACTCAGTCTTTTGCTTGGAGCTTTGGAGCCACACAGGTGGAGTCCTGTGTGACCCGTGGCCCACCTCCTCTCACCGTGGCTTGTGCTTAGAATTCCCAGGGAGGGTTTTTCCTGTTTCACCAAAGGGAAGGCAGAAACTGAGAATTACCCAATTACATCCTTCAATGTTTTTTGTTTTTGTTTTTTTTAAATCCTAGTTCGTCCTTGGGGAGGTCACCTCTCAGGGGTCCCCAGTCGGACCCTCACACTTCAGGAGCTGAGGCCTCCCTGCTCGTGGGGGGCTGGCAGAGGCTCTCGGATGCTGCAGGTGGACCCGGTGTTAGGGGAGTAGGCCTGTCTGGTTCCCTTTCCGGTCCTTTCCGGCCTTGAACGAGCACCTTCCTTCTCTGCTGGCTTAGCCAGACCCTCAAATTCATGTTTCAGTTTCTGTTGGTCTTTCTCAGGTTTTCTGGGCCAGGACAGCTTTGCTTTATCGCTTGTCGAAGACTCTCGGGTGGGCTCCCGGGAGGCCCTCTTTTCCACCTCTGTGTCCTTGGGGGGGGGAACCCCGGCCACCCCCGTGCCCGGGGTGCTGCCGGCTTCTGTCCGAGCCCCTGCCGCTTGCTGGTTTTGCTAACAGAGTCGCCTGCCCGGCTCGGGTCGCGCTGTTGGGTCTGGTGAGTTTGAGTATGTTTCAGTGGAAAGAATTCGAATCTTAAATGGAGATTGTTCCAACTTTATTCTGAATTTAGGTAAAACCCATTTTGCCTCATAGAACAAGTCTTACGTTTAGGTCACTCAGGCAGCTCCTGGGCTTCACAAGTTGTGAGAACCGACCCTTGGGGAATGAGGAATCTTGTCTGGGGGATAGTTTTGTGGGTCCCTTTCAGTGAGGGGCTCAGTGTGCGGTGCCGTCTGTGGGGCGCCTGGGGCGTGGAGTGCGGACACCTCCTCTCTCTGGGCCCGTTTCCTGTGGGGGAGACGCGTGGGTGGATGTGGGGGGGCCTGGGGGGCCTGCCCTGGGCCGGGGGCTTTCCCGGAAGCCAGTGTGGCCAGCTGTGCCCGGCTCCCCGCACGCAGGGGACCAGAGCAGGGACGCCCCGTGACTCAGATGGGACCCCATGGTGCAGGGGCTGCCTCGGGCGTGGGGGTGCCGTGGCTCCTCATCACCAGCCCCCTTTCCAGGTGGTGAACCGGCTGGGTCTGGACTCGCTGTCCCCCTTCAACCCTAAAGAGCGGATCATCGAGTGAGCACCTGCCCCACCCTCCCAGAGCCTTCTGTGTGGTCCCTTAGGGTGTCTGTGCCAGCCATGAGGCTGGGGGCCAGTTGAGGGGGCACAATGAGACCCCAACAAGGTCCCACCGTATCGTCATGGGGTTCCTGCCTGGTCACGGCCCCTCTGCACCCTGGGACTGTGTCCCGTCGTCCGTGCTGGAGAGGGCGTGTGCGGGAAGAGGTCCGGGTTGGGGGCCAGCGTCTGGGCCAGCCCTGCCCTCATAGCCTGGCGGTAGTGACCCTGGACCCTGCCTTCTACTCCCTGCCCCCAAATCCCCATCCCTGGCCCTGAGCCCCGCCCCCCAGCCTCGCTGAGCCGGCCCCTCCCCACAGGTACCTGGTCCCCGAGGGCGGGCCTGGGCAGAGCCTGGCGGACCAGCCCCTGCGAGCCTTCGTGCGTGCGGTGGGCGCCCGCTCCGCGGCCCCCGGGGGCGGCTCCGTGGCAGCGGCCTGCGCGGCCATGGTGAGTGCGAGGCGAGCGGCAGGGGCGAGGACGGCCCGGGGGCGCCTGGCCTGGGGTCCCGAGTCCCACGCATAGCTCCTCTCCTGCCCAGGGTGCCGCGCTGGCCTCCATGACCGGCCTCATGACCTACGGGCGGCGCCAGTTCGAGCACCTGGACGCGACCGTGCGGCGTCTGGTCCCCCCCTTCCACACGGCCGCGGCGGAGCTGACCGCGCTGGTGGACGCCGACGCCCGGGCCTTCCAGGCCTACCTGGTGTGTGCTCAGAGGGACTGCCCCCGGCCGGTGGGAGCCCCGAGTGAGATGGGGTCAGCGCGCGGTGGGGCGTCCCCTGGGGTCAGGGAGGGCTGGCGGGGCTGTAGTGGGCACGGGGGCTGGACGACGGGGCTGGGGGAGCGGCGGTGGGCTGCTGCTCTCGACCCCGCCCCACCGACCGTGCGGGCTGAGTTCAGGGGTCCTGAGGGTTTGGCCCAGTGTGGCCCCACGCTCACCGCCACGGCAGCGGCAGGGGGGGTGGGAGGGAGAGAGGGTCCACTGGGCTCAGCGCCCCTGCCGCAGCTGCCCTCTGAGTCCTGCCGTTGGGTCGGCGCCCAGACCTATGGACGCGGGAGGAAGGCAAGGTCTCCCAGGGAGAGCTCGTGTCCCAGGACGGACCGGCAGCAGAAATCCTGAAAGGAGAGCCAATGATTGATGGTTTCAGAAGCTGGAGAAGATGTTCCAGCCACCAGACAAAGAGAGGACCACAGGGAGAGCTGGGAACTCTTCCACGCGGCAGGCCGGTCAGGTCGGAGCCTGCTCGCCCCCCCCCCCCCCCCCCAGAGGGAGGCTGCGTGTCAGCCATTGGGTGACAGAGAGGGGGCGCAGCTCAGAGCCCAGGGCAGGGGATGGGGCACCCGCAGGAAGAGCGGAGACGCAGGTCCAGGACCAAGCCCCGCTGTGCATCTTTGTCCCAGAGCAGCCCCTGGTGGAAGGCCCAGGAGACGCGGGAGCTCGGGGCCACCAGCTGGCCCCCAGGTGCAGGCAGAGCTGCCTCGCCAGCCGGACTATGCCAAAGGGCAATCAGGGCTCCGACGACCGCCGGTGACCTCCAGGCACACCGTGTGCCCCCGAGGAAAGACTGTATCCGGACGGGAACCATTGGAGTCTTGCCTAAATTAGTCACCATCTGGAGCTAAAGTTCACGTCCTCTGGGTGGGAGGTAGAGAGACTGGTCACCTTTTTCCACTTGTGTTTCTAGACTTAAATTCCATTTATTTGCTATTTAAAGTAGGCCGAACCTTCAGGTGGTTCAGAATTCACAAGGACAGGAGGATAGCGGACGAGAAGCCCCTTGGCCCTGCCTCCCCCCACACCCCTGCACGCCCCAAACAGGCACAAGTTCTAGGCCACACACTCTGAGATGTTTATTTATATTGGCATAGATCCAATTTTCCTTTTTCTCCTCATTTCTTACACCAATGGCATCATGTGCGTTCTTAGTTTGCCTCCGGGCTCGTCACTTGATGTTCTGCTCGAGACCTTTCCACACTGGTGCCTAGACACCACACGCACAGATCCGCCCTGACTTACGGTGGAGTGACGACCAATACACCTGCTGTAAGCTGAAGATACTGTAAGTTGGAAATGCATTTACTACACCCACCCGGCAGCACATCACAGTTTGCCTGGCCTGCCTTCAGCTGCTTGAATGCTCCGTTCGCCGACAGCTGGGCAGACCCACCTCGCACACGGCCCGTCTTCCGAGGGCGTGCGGAGCAGCTCCCGTCACTGACCTGACTCCGCACCCGGAGTGACCCATGGATGGCGGTGTGGGCGCAGTGCTGCCCAGGCTCAGGACAGCACCGCCCGTCGCTGGCTCGGGCAAAGACCCACATCCCCGGTTCCAAGCAACCGGTTCTCCTGAATGCCTCTCGCTTTCGCACCATCACGAAGTAAAAAAAAGTCCCCCGTGGAAGCCGTGCAAATCGGGACCATGTGTGTTGTGTGGACGTCTGAGTTGTAGCACCTTTGGCCAAACCCACTGGGGCACGTGGGCCTCTTTGTCGGCACCTGGGACGCTGCTGTGTTCAGGGCTCTGGCGTCCGTCACCCGTCACCCGGTGGACAGCCCGTGGGAGCGAAGTAGAAAGAAGAAAGTAGAAAGAAGTAGAAAGACTTCTTCCCAGGACCCCATGCACGGACCTGGCAGTCACACTGTGGTCTGTCTCAGTGCTGCCCCAGTGCGCGCTGCTCCCTGTGTGTGGCAGGAGCGTTTCTCCTACTTCGCACAGCGGTGTTGGGTACCTTCCCTCTCCGACGTCGCTTGCTGCCGGCTCCACGCGGGACTCGGGCTCCACGCGGGACTCGGGCAGCTGCCTCCTGTGCTGGTCGTGCTGGTTCCCGACGGAGCGGCTCTGAGGGCTCCGTCCTTGAACCTGGAGTCTCCCGGCTGCACGGGGCGCGCGTCACGGTTTATGGGGCCTCGAGACCTGAGCTTACTGAGCGTCAGCTGCGGTGCGCTTCCCAGACTCCTGTGCTCTGGTGACCCGCAGACTGGAGAGGTGTGGAGGGGACACATCAGTTTAAGTATAAACATAGGACATTTAAGGTGAACCACCGGAGTTTAGAAATGAGGCAAATAAGTAGAAAACACCTGGAGCGAAGTAGAAAAACAAAATCGGATCAGAAGGCAGGGAGGGAGGAAAGCGGGCCGGCGAAGGAGTCTGCTTCAGAGTGACGGGGACACACGGCCGACAGTCACACGCGCGAGGGGACGCAGTGCTCTGCTCTTCCCGGGCCGACAAGAAGATGGAGATCCGAAAATCACCAAGGAAGCGTCCTCATCTCGCGCCGAATGCAGAAGTGGTTTCCGGATGGGGGGGGGGGGTGACCTAACTGCAGCCTCAGTGACCAGCTCAGCCCTGTGCGGCGGGGACCCCCGAGGTCGGGCGGCCTCAGGGGACAGGACTAACGCCCCGCGCGAGGACGGCTGTGGGGTCGCGCGGGGCACTGGGGGGAGGTGTGCGCCGCCCCGAGGCCCGGGCCGGTCCTGGGAGGCTCGGCTGCTTTTGTCCACCCGCAGGAGCCCTTGGGGTGCCGCCCTGGGGGTTCCCGGCAGGGCCAGGGCTGCCGAGCTCTCAGGCACGCTGACGGAAGCGTCAGCTTTTGGACAGTTAGCCAAATCCAGACAGACACATCCCCCCACCCCGCCCGCACCTCCCCCTGCCCCGCCAGGCCCTCGGTCCCCGCAGGTGGGCAGGGTGGGGGCTCGGGGTCTGAGGGAGAGGCCTGCGCAGACGCTGGCGCGCGGACGGGGGACCCATGTGGCCACGCGCGGGAGGACGGCCTGGGAGGGGGCGGGGGACACACAGCCCCCCTGAGGCCCGGGGGCGGGTGTCATTTGACACGAGCAGGAGCTGGAGCCCGGCCCCTGAGGGTGCCCCCCAGGCCCCTGGAGCCTGGTGTGGAAACCATGGCCCCTGGCGGAAGGGCTGCTCGAAAGTGCGTCCGCGCCCTGCAGAAACGCTGACCCCGGGGGCTCTCCGTGTGGCCCAGGGCACGGCCACTGCTCACCCCACGGGTTCTGCGATCTCTTCTGGCAGGAAGCAACAAAGCTGCCCAAGAACACACCTGAGGAAAGGGACAGGTGAGTGCCGCAGTGGCCGTGGGGCAGGCGCCAGGCCGGACGGTGGATGCCCGGGGCCTTGACCTTGGAGGCGTCTGGCCCACCCCGTGGGATGTGTTTGTGATGGAAGAACCACGTTCCTGCCGTCCCCCCGTTCTGTCTGCTGGGGTGGAGCCGGGGGGCGGTCGCGCGGCCCTGGCCGTCCGTGCGCTGACCACCGGCCCCCTTGGATTCAGGCGAGCGGCTGCCCTGCAGGAGGGGCTGAGGCGGGCAGTAGCTGTGCCCCTCGCGCTGGCAGAGACGGTGGCCTCACTGTGGCCGGCGCTGCAGGAGCTGGCCCGGTGCGGGAACCTGGCCTGCAGGTCGGATCTGCAGGTACGGGGCGGGGGAGCCACGTGGAGGGCGGCGGGGCAGGAGCGGTTCCCGGGGGTCCTGGCCCGTCCCGGCCGGCAGAGCCCCTCTGTCTGTCCCGTTGTGAGAGCGGGAAGCGAGGCTTCCGTCTGAGCCTGCACAGGGGAGGCAGAAGCCCCGCTGCGTCCGCGTCCACCCCAAGCCCCGCCCCGCCCCTCCTGGCCACCCCCCCACTCCCCGTTCTCACCCCTTCCCTCCTCATGGCTCCTTGCCCTTCGGACAACCCCGAAGCCAGCTCACAGAGGCGCACAGGGCACCCTGGGCACAGCCCGTGTGCGGGGGGGCCCGGGGTCGGGGGCGTGGAGACTGCTGAGGCCTCCCAGCCCGTCGGGGGCACCGCAGCTGTCGGGCTCGCCTAGAAGGACAAGGGCCCCTCCTTCCCTGGGCACAAGTGGCTCCCGCCATCCTGGGTCCGGCCCCGGCCCGTGCTCCCACCGGCTCTCCCCCACCTGTGGCCCCTGGGGGTCGCCGGGAGGTGACCTAGGGTGTGGGCCGTAGGCCGGGCCTGAAGCCGGCACACGGCGAGGCCTCCCCTCACTCAGGGCCTCATTTTCTGTGCTCAGAGGAGCAAGAAATCAGATTGCGGTGTCGTCTGTGCCTGAGGGGCCAGGCCGCAGCCCCGCCCCCTGCAGGTCCCCTGCCAGGGCCTCCTGGGGACCCCGGGGCATTACTGATGAGGCGTGAGGGCCCCAGCTGAGGCCCTGGGGGGGTGGTGAGCCCGCCGTCTGCCCGGCGCGGCGGCCAGCTCCGTTCTGGTGCCGGTTGCAGGTGGCGGCCAAGGCCCTGGAGACGGGCATGTTTGGGGCGTATTTCAACGTGCTCATCAACCTGAAGGACGTCACCGACAACGCGTTCAAGGACCAGGTGAGCGGGCGGCACCTGGGGGCCGGGCCGCAGCGGGGCTGGAGGTTGTCCTCTGGGCTGTGGCTCCGCGGTGTGGCTCTGGGGACGCGTCCATCTGCCGAGGTGCCCCTCCGGCCCTGCGGTGGCTGCTGTCCTCCCTGGGGCTTCTGGGGGGGGGGCAGGTGTCATCTGTACCTCCACCTCCCCTCCCAGGGGGCTCTGGCTGGGGTCCGGGGGGCCACTGGGGTGGGAGCCCCCATGCCCTCGACGGGGTGGCGGCCCGGCCCCCCTGAGCCTGTCCCCGCGCTCACCTGCCCGCCGGCGCCACCCAGGGCTGGGCCCAAGCGAGGGTCCTCAGCATGGGCAGCACGGGGCCTCCAGGAACAGGGGCCAACCCACAAAAGACCTTGGCTTTGGCAGTTGTCACGATTCTGTCCTTACGGGTATCGAGGGGACTCGAGGGATCCGCAATTCTCCCCTTTAAAGTGTGCAGCTTGGCATCTTGCACACTCACCATGTGTGACCACCTCGGTCACGTTCTAGGATACTCTCATTGCTCTGAAGGAAGCCCCCTACCCATCAGAGGACCCCTGTCCCCCCCCAGCCCTGGACACCACCCATCTGTCTCCGGTTTTGTGATAATCTTTGAAAACTAACTCAGAGTGAAGCCTGTTAGGGACTGAGCTTGGCTCTTGAGGGGAGTCACTGTCACGAGACCATGTGGCGACTGACTTGAAGGACGGGCACGCGAACCCGCTCTGGGCTCGGGACCACGGCCCTGCCCCCGCAGTGGTAGCTGACGTGGGAGCCCAGCAGGGTGGGGGCCTGGGCCGGTGGCCCTCCCGTTGCAGGACAGAGAGAGGACCCTCCCATCCTCGCTGAGAGGCCCGGGGGGAGCTGGAGGGCCCCAGGTTGGGGACTTGGGGTCACCCCAAAGGGGACATGCCAGGGAGCATGGCCAGAGAGGGCACAGGGAGGCGCAGGGGGTCTGGGCCAGGGGTCAGGGTGGGCTGTAGGGGCAGAGGACGGGCCGAGGGGCAGACTGACGCCCGGTGCTGTGTTTGTCAGACCCACCGGCGCATCTCCAGCCTCCTCCAGGAAGCCAAGACCCAGGCAGCGCTGGTGCTGGAGAGCCTGGAGGCCCGGCAGGAGTGACAGCAGGGGACTGCGTGGACTCTGCTGCCCTCGGTGCCCCTCCCCCTTCCCGGCCACCTCCAGACACCATCCCTGTGGGGCCCAGAGGGGGCGGGGGCGCCGGGTCCCCTTGGGGTGGCGGAGTCACCCTTCATCACTCGCTGCTTTTAGTAAAGTCGTGACCCACCAGTGCCTGTGCAGTGTGTTTGGGCTGGAGGAAGGGAAGGCCGATCTCAGTGGGCAGGGCAGGAACGGGGGCTCCGAGGTGAGTGGGCACGGGGAGACGCGGTCAGGGGATGTGGGGCGTGGCATGAGGTGACACGCTGGCTCAAGGGTCCCATGGTCACCTGTGAGATGCCGCGGGAGCCCGAGCCGGGCCCCGGGTCACCGGGAGCACCCCGGGCTCAGGGCAGCGCACCTGCGGCTCAGCGGCCCTGGGGTCATGCACGGGATGGCGGGGCTCCCCCATCCAGCCTCAGGGAGGAGGTGAGGCCGGGACTGCCCCACTTGTGGGGGGCTGTGGTCAGCGTCTGCTGCCGTGGGGAGCCGGGGGCTCCTGGGGAGGGGACGCGGTCCCCGGACCAGGCTGGGAAGTGACAGAGCATCCGACCTGGGGCTCCCGGGATGAATGGGCCCCGGCCACAGACCTAGCTCACAGCCGAAGCTCAGGGGGCTGAAGCCCAGCCATGGGGGTCCCAGGAGGACAGCTGCCCGGGCTCCCAGCCCACAGCCCCTCTGTCTTCCGCTGCACCCACCAGGGCTGATGGTCGGGGACAGGGAGAGGTGTGTGGGGACCCCCCGGCTCCCAGCCCCGGATTCAGATGCTGCGAGCCCAGCGTGACCGCGAGGTTGAGGGAGGGCTACGGGTCCCGGGTGGGAGCTGATGGAGGCGGAGGGCGGTAGGGGGTGGGGGCATGCGGCTGCTGGATCTGGCCCCGCCGGAGGCCCGCGAAAGGCCGGGCGCAGAGGACACCACCCCGGGGACTCCGAAACTGGAGTGCGAGCAGTGGGCTTGGCCCCTGGGAGGGCCAGCCACGAGTCGCAGACCGAGGAATACCCGGTTTAATCCTCTGAAGTAGGAAATGTGTTATGTGCTCTAAACCAGAATGACAGGGGTGCCCTGGGGGATGCCTCGCCAACCTGTCCCCACCAGGGGCCTCCACGCCCTCCTCGGGGAATCACTGTGCTCTCTTTCGTACCCACACCACGCTTATGTAAGCGAAGACAAACCCATATAAATACGGCTATGCAACCCTAACCGGAACCGTAACCTAACCCTAACCTAACCCTAACCCTAAACCTAACCTAACCCTAACCGAACCCTAATCTAACCCTAACCTAACCCTAAACCTAACCAAACCCTAACCTAACCCTAACGCGAACCGAAACCCTAAGACTAACCTAACCCTAACCTAACCTTAAACCTAAACTAACCCTAAACCCCTAAATTAACCCTAACCTTAACCACTAACCCTAACCCTAACCCTAACGCTAACCCGAACCCTAACCTAACCCTAACCCAAACCTAACCCTAACCTAACCCTAACGCTAACCTGAACCCTAACCTAACCCTAACCTAACCCTAACCCTAACCCTAAACCTAACCTAACCCTAACCTAACCCTAATCTAACCCTAACCTAACCCTAAACCTAACCAAACCCTAACCTAACCCTAACCCTAACCTAACCCTAACCCTAACCCTAACTCTTTCCTCACTGCACAACGAGAGTTGGCTATGTGCTGGGTTCCGATTCCACTTAGCAAGAGCACCTTTCTTTCTTTCTTTTTTTAAAGATGTTATTTATTTATTTGACAGAGAGAGATCACAAGCAGGCAGAGAGGCAGGCAGAGAGAGAGGGGGAAGCAGGCTCCCCACTGAGCAGAGAGCCCAATGCGGGGCTCAATCCCAGGACCCTGAGACCATGACCTGAGCTGAAGGCAGAGGCTCTAGCCCCCTGAGCCCCCCAGGCGCCCCCAAGAGCACCTTTCTTATCGGTATTTAGAGAGACTCTCACTCAAAATGGGTTTATTCACTCATCCTTTCCCCACATTTTCTCCACCATTTCACGGCGAAATGTCAGAAACATTCTGAACCCATGACCAATGGCTCAACGACTTAGAGCCGTGTCCAGGGTGACCCTCTGGCGTCACGGAATCCCCCCACCTCCCACACCCCTGCTCCACGGTGACCGCACCCCTGTTCTCCTGTTGGCCCGTCGGGAAGAAGCGAGCGTGGCGGTTTGCCGACCTCAGGGTCCATCGGGTCCAGTGTGTCATTCCAAGCCTGCCCCCCTGTGCCCCCGACCCTCTCTCTCCTCTTCTGGGACCCCTAGCATTCGAATAGTATTTCACGTTAGGTATCACTGATCTCTTGGATTCCCTCCTCCTGATCCAGGAGTTGTTTCTCTCGTTTCTCAGGGGCCTTCTCCCTCGTCTCGTCTTCTAGATCACTGCCTCTCTCGTTCATCCACACAGCACGCAGAGCCTCCGTTTTGGACTGCACCTCAGTAATAGCATTTCAATTTCGGCCTCATTAGACTTTAATTCTTTTATTTCTCCAGCAATTTCTCTTCTGTGCCTTTTCTGAGCCCAGCTAGTATCTTTAGGATCGTTGTTTTGATTCTGACATCTTACTTGTACTCAGGCTGATTAGATCCCTGCCTCTGAGAACTGCCTCCGATCCCTTCTTTTGGGGTGAGAGTCTTCATCTCGTCGTTTTGTCCAGAAGAGGAGATGAAAGAGAGAGAAATGACAAAAAGAGCAATAACAGAAAAATACAAACAAAAACAAACTAGAAGAAAACAGAAACAAAACAAGAAAAAAATCAAACAAGAAATAAAACAGAACAAAACAGTAAGCTAGATCCTGGGTGTATTTTGGTCTGTTTGTTAAAAAGAAACTAGATCCAAAAGTTGTGGACAATGGGGAGGGTATGTGCTATTAAGTGCTGTGAAATGTGTAAGCCCGAAGATTCACAGACATGTACCCTGGGGCAAATAATACATTATATGTTAATAAAAATTAATTAAAAAATAAAAAAATAAAAAAAAAAAGAATTGAAAAAAAAAAAAGAAACTAGATCCAAAAATAGGAAAGAAAGAAAAACTTATGTTTATACAAAAATAAAGTACAATGAAAGGAAACCAAAAATTAAAAGATTTATATATAATATGTATAAAAATTAATAATTAAAAAAGAATTGATAAAATAACTGAAAAAAATAAAACTGAAAGACGCGAGAATGATAAAATCAGAAACGCTATATATGGTTTTCCCCAAGCGCTGACGTTGCAGTTGCGTGTGATGGTGACCTTGGTGTTGGCTGGTTCCCGCCGGTCTTCCGGGGAGGGGCCTGTAGCGCTGGTTCTCAGGTGTACCCCCCCAATTGAGGGCCCCCTCCCGGGAGCCTGGCTCCGCGGAAACGGCTCCAGCTCGCACTAGGTGGCGCTGTTTGCTCCCTGCTCCTTCTGGAAAGGGGTGAGGGTGGGGGTGGGGT
>JAQQSY010004508.1:0-12269 GCA_028646535.1 Procyon lotor
TGCTACCCCAAGGGATGGACACACAGTTAGGATATTTCATACCCATTTATAAAGAAGTGTGCTTCCATTATGGTGGGCTGAGGGCAGGATCAACTGCTCACAAATTAGAGGGTCGTGTGTTAGGAACGAGGACTTTGGATGCATAGATACTTTGATCCACACAGGGTGAGGAGGAAGACTCATAGGGCAAGTAGATACTGCGAAGCAAGGCATGGTTTTATCATCCTGTATCTTGCTGTTTCCCTCCACCTCCAAAGCAGCTTCTTTTGGAAAGGAGCATTTCCTTGATATATGTGTGAACATACCTTTAAGGATGAAATGCTACAGGGGGTACAACCTGTGCTCAGTGTCCCAGGGGGTTTCCAGAGGAATCAAGCTGGGGGTAGTGAGAAATCATGGAAAGAGAGAGAGAAGAGAAAAAACCCTGCTGAGTTTAATCTGAACAGTGTATCCATCACCCAAAATGATACAAATCAGCCATTACTGGATCATGCAAAAGCAACTCTCCTACCTGTGATCCCTTCTTTGCTTTCTAAACCTCTTTGCAGCTCAGCCTAATGAATTGTCAGAACTGTCAGACAGCTCTAAGGAATGACAAATGTCTATGATTTGCTGCTGCTGCCGCTATTTTGCTAGAAACACCTGATGTATGTAGTCTTGCATTCTTCAGTTTCGAATTAGAGACTTGGAAAACAAAATCAACCTTGATAAATATAGCAATTTTTCCCCTGTTCTATAAGCTGAGCTGAATGGATATTTTTAAAGATAAAGAACTCTCTTTTGTTCTTATAATATGTACATAGCACAGGGTAAATCCCAAACAAAGAGCTAATACTCTACTGGTGGTGTTGTTGGGGGGCTGGTAATCACCAATTCATGAATTAGAGTTCTGTTTACATTACTATTGGCAAGATTAATCATGTGTCCCTTTTAAGTTAGTTGTACTGCCTTGATTAATGCTATTAGTAACCATAAAAAATTGAAAACCTTGGATTTCCATAGCAGGCACTGAGGTTCAGCCATCACTTCCTAGACCACTGGTGATACTTACTGATAAAAGAAATAGGATTGATTTCCCAGGATTATTTGATATCTTAAGAAATGAAAGAAATATCCTTACCAATAGATAGTTTCCTTTAATGACATGAAAATAATTCCAAGTACTTCATGGTATATTTGTTTAAAACAAAGCAGCTGAAGCTTTGGTAGGGTAGATATTTTATATATATATAATATATATTATATATATATATATAATATTTGTATATATATTATTTGTGTATATAAAATATTGCATATACATATACACAAATATAGTTATAATATTTATAAATATAAAAATTATATATAATAAATATTATATATATATAAGATAATCTTAACTGGAGAGTCAGTGCAAATTTCAACACGTTGGAATGAATAAAATATCCTAATAGTGGTCATTCTTCTCTAGACTCTCTATTCTATGTTTATGCATATGTACATATTCTGATTATGTGGTTTTAAAGCTGAGACTTCTAAATAGCTTTCTCTCTTCTGGTAGCTCAACATTCTCTTTTCCCCATGCGATGAGTTCACATTAGCTGTAATAGGCAGAAAGGTTTACAATGCTTTTAGAGATCACCACATTCCTAAATAAATATCTCTTTTTAGCTTATCAGTCCCACCAGGGTCCTCAGCCAAACTCATCCCAATTATAAAAATGTTATCATTCTATCTAGTAAAATTCTCTTTTTTTCTGTAACTACCACAGCAAGAGGAGTTACGTCAATCCCTCAGTAAGCATGCTTCCCATCTACAGTCTTCTCTTTTTGGTCAACTTCTAGAAGAGAGTTCAAAGAGGCAACAATTACTACTGCCAAGGGGGCCTGGAGGTCATACTTTGAACCGTTACAAGTAAGAATATCTACTTTCAATGCTATGTGTCCTTATGCAAAGGATGGTCGTCTGAGCAGAGGTCAAGCCAGTGAGCTGACATATGTCCCCACAGAGCAAAATTGAAATCTGAAGACTGTGTAGATGGTTGGGGTGATGCTACTTTGTCTGTATTACTCAATAGGGAGGGAATAACGGAAAAAAAGCATGTGTGGAAAATAGAACACAGGCTTTGCGTTCAGAAAGATTGCGTTTTCTTCCCTTCACTGTGGAACTTTGGGCAGGTCCATTATCTATGAAATGAAGGCATAGAGTCTTCAGTATCATTGCCAAGAGTTTAAAAAAAAAAGTGCATATTGCACGCGGCATATCTTAAGTTCTCAACAACAGTTGGTATAGATAAGCAAATATTTACACCTTGGCCTTACGTGACAACAATAACAGACTCTCCTTGCCAGCTGTTTTAGTTTCTAAGAAGTATACTTTTTGCATCTTTTAAAAATCTAACTTCTTATTTCAATATCCTATATTTCTAGAAACCATTCAGATTCACACATTGGTGACAATTCTCTAGTTGAAAACTTTTGCACTTGAATTGACAAGTAATCGAAGAGTTTCCTCTCCTGCCCTGAAGACTCTCTCAAACCCTTAGTCATGAAGGAGGAGAGAAATTGTATTTCTCTACATAACAAGGTAAAAGGAAAAGCTAGAAGGGGGGGGCATAAATGCCCAGAGAAATAGAAAGGCCAAAATGATTATACTTGATAACTGTATGAAATTTACGCTTTCACGAATTATTTAGACTATAGAAAGCACTTCATATTTGTAAAATGCTTTATAATAGCGAACCAGATAGTTTTTCTCAATAACCCTTTGAAATATGCTAGTATTATGACCTCCATCTCACAAGAGAGGATGCTGTGGTACAAGGAGATTAAGTGATCTATTCAGGGAAAAATGCTTTTGAGCTTCCTTGGAGGGCATAGAGGAAATACTGAGGATGGTTCTTTCCCCAGGGCCCTGTTCACTCCCTAAAAGGAAGTTAAGTGCTAGAATGCTGTGTAGACATAGTGGTTTAACTATTGGACTAAACTTTTTGAGTTAACAGCATGACTTGTCAAAGCAAGTAACTACAGTAAGTACACGATTCTTGACCTCTTTTCCCCAACTTGGTGCCTGGCTGGGTCTTTTGGGTAAGGGGCAGGGTACCAGTGAGGTCAAATGGTTATAAGTACTTTCTTATCTCAGATACACATCAGCACATGACCTCATTCAAGAAGGGAAGCCGGGCTTTGAGTTACACCCATAGAACCACAGTTGGAAAAATGTGTCAAATAACTTTCTTTTCTTTTTTTTTTTATTATTTTCATAGATGAAAGGAAGCCTGATTCCTGAATTTGAGGTATTTTAGGTCTCATTTTTAGGCTAATAATAGTGTTCTTTATTTTCTATAAAATTTTCAACTATTCATTCAAACTATGGAGAACCGTAGGGGAATTAACCTTTTATTTCATTTCCATTTTAACTCTAACCTCTCCCTAACCTCGCTACAGAGTCCTTTCCTCTCCTCAGGTGGATGATTAAAATAATGGGTAACTAAGCTGAAAAGGGGAGAAAAATATCGATGAGACTAGAAAACTCATCTTTAAAAAAAAATCAGCTTTGGTCTCTGCTGCAGCAAGAACAAGAGAGCAAAGCTCTGAATTTGGGCAATGGATTTGGAAGTATTGAACAAGAAAGAACCAAATGGATTTGTTCTAGCAGGGCACAGAATATGAGACAGGCCATGTTTTAAATGCTGGGCCAGGTCCAGGCCACTTCATAATACAGCTGCATTATACAGGAATGAGAAAGATGGAACTGAACGCAAACAGAATGATAGAGGGACTTGGGGAGCCGAGATTCTCAGGAGGGATGGGCAAATGGTGTGGATAAAATAAGAACCATACTGAACTCTCACCCCAGCTGAAGTGAAATCAAACTCTTTTAAGAAAAAAAAATCCTGAACGTTATATCATTTCTTTTCTCATCACATTATGTTTCATTTCTGCCCCCTTTGACACCTAGAAAATCCCAGCAATATGAGAAGATGAGAGGATGAAGGAATGACAAGACCTCTTCTGGTGTTATTTCCAGACAAGAACAAAGAAGCCCAGTGCTGCAAGATAGATGGCCAGAGCCCAAATATATATGCGTATGTGATAGAGATGCATGTGTATATGTGATACCCGGATGGATAGAGAGCCTGTGGACACAGCTATATTCATGCAAATTCCAGCAGCCAGGAGGTTAAATGCATTCAATCACACCCATGCTCAAACTCTCATCTCCCCCTCTCCTGAGTTCTCAATCATCTCTACACACAAACTTTGGCAGATAATATACTCCGGCCCCCCACTCCCCTATCTGTGGTGCCAGAGCCCTTGGTGTATGAGACTATCCTAAGGTAATCTGTGTCAGAGGGCTGGTGAATGGGCACTGCTCCTGATCTATAGCCATTGTCAAGTCTAGCTACTACACATCAGCTGACAATGGACTTTCCTCTCCTTTGTCACAGCGTGGTTAGCATGGCACCACTGTGTGTGTGTGTGTGTGTGTGTGTGTGTGTGTGTGTGTGTGTGATGATTAGGCACTGACATTTCAGAAATGATGACCTCTCTGCCCAAGCGTTCCTGTCCCTACTCCTAGTAGCTGGCCCACACTAAAAAACCACGGAAGCCCCAACATCCCCCTTGAGACCAGCAGCCACAATCCAAGAACTTCAGGTGTGGAACACAGAGGTGTGTTTGACCCTCAGACTCCTCTTTCTGCACTCGCCCCATAAGCAGACACCGCTACGGATGCTGTCAAAGGCATAATTCCAAGGAGCCCCGGTAATCATGCCATGTTAAAGTCTATTCATGGCTGTTACCACTCAGCTCTCCTCTGAATTAAACCTGAAGTTTGAGATGACAGAAGAAGACTTAAAGGGATATGGGTTGCTATGAGCCCTTTTCTTTTCAGCTCTGGATCTGAAAATAATCCCAACACAATCATAACTCCAAGAACCGGGGTGTGTGCGGAACTTGCCATATTGTATCTTCATAAGAACCTTCTAGAGATGAGGACACTGGTGTCAGAGGTAAGAGAGCCTGAACTTGAACTGTTGATTACCCCTGGGGAGGGACAGCTGGGGAACACACACTTAGAGGACTCGCCACTGCTCCTCAAGCCTTCATCCAACACATTGTGCAACAAAAGGAAAGGAAGACCTTCATGCAGCCATTTAACATTATTGCTAAAATTGGTAAATAGCAGCATGCTGGAGAAGAGCCAGCGGTCTGGAATTTAAATTCAAATAGCCCTATCATTAGGGAGTTTTCTGGGTTTTGAAAAGATGCACTTGAAGTCTATTTTAAAATCAGCATAACAAGAGCTCTGATTTTCTTCTACATGCTTCTTTTATTTGGTCATCATTATAATCATCCAAGCGATGATCATTTTCACTGGGGACTCCCACAGATGAACTGGACACAAACACTGGTGGAAGGTGCTAGATCGCCCGGCACCTGGAGGCTTCAGCCTGTAATCGCCTCGCACACCTGGGTTTGGTTCATGTCAATTTGCAATGAGAAAAAAAAAATCACAATATACTTGTCATATTGCCAGAGGAAGTGGGTGACCTTAAGCAATGCAGAGAGTTTGAGCATCTTATCTGGATTGCTACATGAGGCTAGGGACACGAGGCACGGGGACTTGAGAATGAATTGTATGTTTCAAAGCTCACTATCATCATAACATCATTCTGATTGCATTCTTCTATATTCATTGATTCTTATCTTTGTGCATCAAAACTTGGGTCCCTGTCCAAATTCATATATTAAAATCCTAACCCCCAGGACCTCAGAATCTGACCTTATTTGGAGAATGGATCTTTACAGAGATAACCCAGTTAAAATGAGGTCATTTGGATGGGTCCTAATCCAAAATGACCTGTGCCCTTACAAAAAAGGAAATTTGGACAGAGAGACACAGGGAGAAGTCAGCAACCTCCAAGCCAAGGAGAAAGACCGCTAGAAAGAAGCTAGAACAGCTTCTCCCCCACAGCCTCAGAAGTAACCAACCCTACAGACACCTCCATCTTGGACCTCTAGCTCCTGGGACTTGAGATAATACATTTCTATTAAGTTCCCTAGTCTGTGGAACTTTATTATGGCAGCCCTAACAACCGAATACCCAATTATTAACATTCTATTGTGTACTAGGGACCTTACATTAAGTGACACTTAATCTCACCAAATAATTCTATAAGCTTTTTATTCTCCACATGAGGGAATTGAGAATTACCCATTAAACAGCTTGTTGAAATCACCATCTGGTGAGCATTCTGGCTGGGGTGCCACCTTGGACCTACCTGACTTCAGAGTTTGTGTGCAGCTACAGGTGACAAGAAGAACAGTATTTTATGTTGTAGTATTTTACGTTGTAGATTTCCAGGGCTTGGATTATGCCCATAAGACTCTAAGTGTATATCTGTATATATACGCATATGAGCACATAGGCACAGAGCAAGCTTGCCAGGGATCTTCCTGAATCCTTTAGGGTTATAACTCAAATCAGTGGAGATCCATAGACCCAACGGATCTATAACACTGAGGACGATGTGGAGAGGACCGATGGGAAGACGTGCAGAAAGAAGGATGATAGTCCCTCTGTTAGATCTGCTTCTCCAAAGGCATTTGGGCCACCTGAACAAACCTAGACAGCAAAGAGAGGACTTGGGAGCAAGGAGAGGAGTCAGAATTGCTTCCCAGCCATCACTGACTTCTTGTATTGAATTAGCAGGGAGATCATAGCCATGTCCTCCAGGATTAGCTTAAGTGGCCCGCATCTCACGCTAGATCATCACTTGCCATTGTCACAGAAATAATCATGCAGATTCGGCAGCGGAGGAGCGTCTCTGGTGGTACAGAGTTCATGCATGACATATGATGTATCTGTTCAAAGGGACAGATACATCTTTCTTACCGCTGCCACGCAGCGGCTCTCATCCGCCAACCCTCCCGTGCAAATCACCTCAAATAAATGTGAGTACTGCAGTGCTCACAGTAATTCCTTCATTTTTAAACACATAATGGAAATGTATAACTAGTCCTCATAAAAATTTATATCTCAATCCGTCCCTTTAATTTATAACGGGCCCTCTGGGCGGTTATTATTCAAACATTAATAAAATGCCTATGGATCACCACAAGCAAAGCGTCTCCAAGTTCCCTTCTCTTCGTGTTTGTCCATATATAAAATGAGACCAGCATTAACGCCACTTCTGGTTCTAGGAACAATTATGCCTTTAATAAGAGAGGGCTGTGTGATGTATTATCTTAATCATGTTAGGAATCCAGGCTCCTCTCGTGAAACCAGAGTTGAATTTTTCATGCCCTTTGCAACAATTGTTACTCTTAATGCCCTATATGTTTGGATTCTGCAGTTTATGCAAATGCCCCCTTTCTATAAATTTTAGATTTATCTCCATTTGTCATTGTACGTATTCTAATGTAAGGTGATTGTTATTTTTTTTCCCCCGAAAATATGATTAAAACCCATTTCAATTATTTATACTGGGCAGGGAAATAAAATAAAAGTAGATGGGATTTTCCTCTACAGCAGGGTTAATTATGTGACTTTTAAAATGTTAATAAATTTAACACAGGTCCAAACCTCTCCTGAATTTTTAAAAGTAGTTGTCTCGAAAAAAGACTTCACTGGACTAAGAAAAGAGAAGTAATGAGCAGGCAGTTCGTGTTTTCATTACACAGGGGGAATGTTTGATTGGGAATGTTCAGGAGGAGAGCGTTTTTTCACTATCCTGATAATGGGTTCAGTTCCTGCTCCCGTGTTTGCCCAGAAGCCTTACAACTTTGTAGCATGTGTTTTCCTGAATTAAAGAATAAATAAATAAATAGCTGACCTGTGTTTCTCGTCTAAACTTGAGTGATGCATTTCAAACTGTGCTTGATGCTTTCTAGCGAAGTGGTTTCGCACAGGGCCGAGCTCTCCCCCCTAGAACAGCACAGCCATGGCTGGAAGTCTTGCTCTAACATTTTTATAACAAATCTTTTCCCATATTAGCAGCGGGTCTTCGTCAATGCTCAACCACCACTGGGTTGGAAAGATAACCCTTCCAAAAAAAAAAGAAAAAAAAAAAGAAAGAAAGATAACCCTTCCTTCCATGAGAAACCCAAGGCTTCTGTGTGATATGTGTTCACAAGAGAAGTTTATTTTGTAGTAAGTTACATCTCTTCCCATCCATCTCTCTCCGCAGCCATTTAAAAGTACCAGGGGGGGAAATAGATGAGAGGTTTCCAGTGAACCAAGGAAAATCTTTAATAAGGCCCGTGAGTTCAATGTATTAGCCGATTTCCCACAGATTTTATCATGACTCTTGATTTTTCACCTGTGATCCCCTTTCAATAGATTTACAGCAACGAAGCTAAAAATCACAGGTTGATTCTGGTTAAATGTTAGTCGTTATCGCTAATGAGATCCTGTACCTTTAAAAAGCTAACTCCGCTTCAGTCCCTTTACATCCTGCTACTCTAATGGTCTTTCCACTAATTGGTTCTGTGTAAATGAAACAAGCTGAAAAACACTGTGGCACCAATAAATATTAATAAGTTATTGTTTGTTTTCTTTACCTTGCTTATGAATTCATACAAAGGCAGTGCTAAGACATTAACTCCAGTCTATTAATTGCCACCTGATAATTGCCACCTGATACTTTTCTCCTGGATAATTAGGTACCCATTAGTTCTAATCAAGTAGTTACTTAATTATTGCAGTAATTAGTCTAATGGACTAGCAAATTGAAGCTTTATCACTTTTGGATACTTAATGTTCCTGACAGAGTACTTCACAAGTGTCAGGGTTCCGGATTCAGCAACCTGTCATCCGAGAACCCCCTCCTCCACTCCCACCCTCGTGCCATCATCACCACATCCACTCTCCCTGACGTTACTGGGGGACTTTCCGAGAGGCAACCTAAACCCACGTTCCTCGGGCAGGGGCCCTTCCTGGGGAAGCCCCAGAGCAACGCGACGCTACGGCCTCCTAAGGTCAACTGCACATTGACTGGCCCAGAGTTTGGACCACGTGACCCACAGCCAATGCGCAGAGACCATTCCAGGGAGACGCAGGGAGCCTGCAGACAAAGTGTACAGATGAAGGGAAGACTTGTTTAGGAACGCTAGGGATCTAATTAATAATGGTATGTCATATCTTCCCCCTCTGAACCAAAAGATGATGCATAACACCCAGAGCAATGCCAAAGCTGAACAATTTGTTTACCTAGGAACCGAAGTGAGCTGGAAATCCAAATAAAAGTCCTATGATGGTCCATAAGAGGCCCTGAGAAGTGACAAAATTGCTTTTGGGGACAATCTCAGGACCTCCTCTGTTACAAAATTTTCACAGACGTTGAATTTTTCTGGTTACCTGCTTCCCCATAAAGAGCAGTCTACATTGCTCAGACGTTCTAGAAAATTCCTTCACGGAGTGTGCCTCTTCATTTCTGGTACTGATCATTGCTTATTCTCTCCAGTGTCCTCTTCAAGAAAGTCACTTGGCGGCTCTCTTCAGGATCTTCTTTCTTCACTGGCCAACATTTCACCCATTTTTGTTTGTTTACCTCACGAACAAATGAAATGTCTGCAAATATCTTTATTTTTGGGTGAACCCTAGGGCTGTGTCCTCAGATTGATTGCCTGATTGATTGATTGATGATTGATTGCTACAGTTAGGTAAGTAGGCAGCTATTTGTTTATTTAAATCTATGTTCTCTCCTTAGGTGATCACATCTCTGTCAATAACCTACAGATCTAATCCCGTCATTTTCTTCCTTAAAATCTTTCAAACATTTTCAGTACACTCTGGACTCCTGACCCAGGAGGTCCCGCCTGATTTGGTCTCTGCTATCTCTGGGATTATCTGTGTATTGCATATTTCTTCTCTTGGGTCACGTCAGCCACTTGGATTTTTCCAGTCTTGGATCACACCCAAGTTGTTTCTGCCTCAGGACCTTTCCACATACTGTTTTTTCTATATTTGGGAAGCTTTTCTCAGCTCTTCTCATGCCTTGTTCTTTCTTGCTTGGGCCTCGACTCCGATGTGACCTCAAAGAAGTCTTCCTTGAATATCCTATCTAAAAACATCTCCCCGAGTAAATCTCTATTTCAGAGCTCTGATTATTTCCTTTAGAGCTCTTAACACCAACTGCCATCTTCCCCACTGACATTTAACAACATGAAAACAAAGACCCTGACTGTTCCATTTGCCACTGTTAGACCCAGGCATGTGAGCAGATCTAGCACAGAGGAGGCACCAAACACTTCTTTCTAAATTCATCAGTAAATGGATGAATGAAAGATAAGAGCTATTCTTCAAGCCTAAGACCTATAGATTTAAGCTATTTCCTTGCTAGTTCTTCCTGCTGAGTGACCTTGTAGCCTTATTGGATTCTGGTGACAGAGGAAACTTTCCAATATCATTCATTGGTACCCAATCCAATCCTTTGAGCTTTACTGTGTAAAGGGCTCTGGAGTGTACCGCTGTAGATCAAAATAGGGTGCCATGGTTAAAAGTGTGGAGTCAGACAGCCCTGCTTTCACAACACAGCTTTCCTGGTCATGTGACCTCAGGCTTTGCTTTCTTAATTTTTAAAATAGAAATAATATCACCTAAAGGAGAGAGTCTATTTTGAGTGTTCTTTGGGATAATGAATACAAGTATTGTTAAGCATATGACAGCAAATGCTCCCTGAAGATAGTTATCATTTTGAAAACATGGTTTTGTGTAGCATAGGCTCCCATCATTCTAGAAAGTTCGTTTTCCATGACCTAAAATATCACCTACAAAGGTGATCTTAGGGATTGGGGCCTCACCAGAACTACTTCTCTACATCTGCCTTTGGACTCGTTTTGCTCATAAATGTGCTAAGGATTTGTTTCTGTAGCTTACTCACTGCTAGGGCCCCACTGACCTCCGATACTCCCTTGTGTGAAAAATCGTATCAAAAGGCAAAAGTCACAGAAATTTAAAGGAAGCAGATTATGTTGGCTGTTTCCTCTTCTTTTTTCTCTGACCTGCTGCTTAATTGAAAGCCTAATGGACACAGTGCTGGGAAGACAGATGTGATCCAACCTCAGTCTTCATGAGAAATGACGAGGCCTGGGAATGTCAACCCTAGGGGATGGTGTGAGGCATTATCCCATGAAAGGTGTCGCTAGCCATGTCACCACACTAAACCTGGACTTTATCTCGTACATTGATTTGATTCGGATTCTTTCAGTCCTCAAGTCAGATTTGTATCTGAATTGATCACCGAGCCTTTGACACGTGTCATCTGCCGTATATATTGCAACTCATGACATTTAAAGACCTATTGACCTAGAAATTCTGCTCCCATGTGGGAAACAAGATACCAATTTCATTTAAAAATATGGTGCAATTGACAAATGCTCATATTAACTCAAATATATACTGAAAAGCAAAAATGTAAGCGTTCCGAAATCTAATAACTCTATTTATATTTAACCACTTCTTTATTCTTTCGCTAAACAAGAATATGTTTATTTAATGTCAAATGAATATCAGAAACTAAACTATGTTCCCTTGGTGCTGTGGAAGTGTTTCAATTTTAGAAATCACAGGAATTTTAAGAAGGAAGTACTAGATAGATGTATCAGATTCTTAAAAAAAAAAAGGTCAATATTTAATACATTATGTAATTATTTTAATGGAAACACATATTTATAGTACTAGTATATTTGGCAAGATATGTTAAGAATTGCATTAGGGAGGGGCACCTGGGTGGTTCTGTCAGTTAAGTGTCTAACTCTTGATTTCGGTTCAAGCCCAGATCTCAGGGTCTTGAGATTGAGCCCCGTCTTGGCCTCTGCACTCAGTGGGGAGTCTGCCTAAGGATTCTTTCTCTCCCTCTTCCTTTGATCCTACCCCCTGCTCCTCCTGATGGGTGCTCTCTCTCTCTCTTTCTCTAAAATAAGTAAATAAATCTAAAAAAAATTGCATAAGCCAGTTTTTTTTCTTAAAGATTTTTATTTATTTATTTGACACAGAGAGAGAGATCACAAGTAGGCATAAGAAGGCAGAGAGAGGTGGAAGCAGGCTCCCCGCTGAGCAGAGAGCCTGATGCGAGATTCAGACCCAGTTTTCCGGAGGAAATATGAGAATCTAATCATGAAACACAAATGAGGGTGCAGAATCAACCTCAAGATAATGGTTAAACCCATACATTGCCTAATCTCAGTTTTATTATCTGTGAAACAGGAACATGCATCTCTTTCTGCCATACTCACTTCACAAAGATGTGTGAGGGTCAACAGGGTTAATACAGAGGAAAA
>JAQQSY010004509.1:0-12269 GCA_028646535.1 Procyon lotor
TAGGCCATTTGGATGTCCTCTTTGCAGAAATGTCTGTTCATATCTTCTGCCCATTTCTTGATTGGATTATTTGTTCTTTGGGTGTTGAGTTTGAGAAGTTCTTTATAGATTTTGGATACTAGCCCTTTATCTGATATGTCAACAGATAAATGGATAAAGAAGATGTGGTATATACATACAATGGAATACTATGCAGCCATCAAGAGAAACAAAATCTGGCCATTTGCAACGACGTGGATGGAACTGGAGGGTATTGTGCTAAGTGAAATAAGTCAGTCAGAGAAAGACAATTATCACATGATCTCTCTGATATGAAGAATTTGAGAGGCAAAGGGTAAGGAGAGAAATGAAACAGGAAGGGATGGGGAGGGAGACAAACCATAAGAGACTCCTAGACTCACGAAATGAACTAAGGGTGGCTGGGAGGCAGGGGGGTAGGGAGTAGGTGGCTGGGTTGTGGACATTGGGGAGGGTATGTGCTATGTTAAGTGCTGTGAAATGTGAAAGTCTGACAATTCACAGACATGTACCCTGGGGCAAATAATACATTATATGTTAATAAAAATTTAAAAAAAATAAATGAGGTTAGGGTTGGCCCTAATCCAACCTAACTAGTGTCCTTTTAAGAAGAGATGATTAGGACATGTAGAGAGACACCAGGGAAGTGTGTGCATAGGGGAAAGACCATGTGAAGATAGAGGAAGAAGAGAGCCATCTACAAGCCAAGGAGAGAGGCCTCAGAATAAATCAACTCTGCCAGCATCTTGATCTTGGATTTGTAGCCTCCAGAACTGTGAGAAAATAAATGTCTGTTGCTTAAGTCACCTAGTCCGTGTTATCTTGTTATGACAGCATGAACAGACTAATACAGATGGTTTTTTCCGTTCTTGTGATAGTTGCAAAAATAGAAATTATTTTCCTCCCTGTAGTTCTACTCCTTTGTATTATGGCTTTGCAGCTTGAGAGGTGAAAATTGTTGCCTATGGCGTGACTTTGGTGACTTGCTGTAGCTGATAAAATGTGCCAGAAATGACTTTGTGCCAATTCCAAAGCTGGACTTCAAAAGGTTTTGCATGCTTCATCGAAGCTCACCTAGGGGCCCTATGGAAAAGTGCAGACTAACTTGCCTGAGGCTATGCTTAATCCCTCAACCCTACAGCTCCAGGTCAGGAAGATATAGAAGAATAAAAAGAGTTAAAAAGTGAATTAGGAAAACAGTATGGAGGTTCTTCAAAAAGTTGAAAATAGAGCTACCCTATGACCCAGCAATCGTACCACTGGGTATTTACCCTAAAGATACAAATGTCATGATCCAAAGGGGCACGTGCACCTGAATGTTTATAGCAGCAATGTCCACAATAGCCAAACTATGGAAAGAACCTAGAAGTCCATCAAAGGATGAATAGATAAAGAAGATGTGGTATATATATGCAATGGAATACTATGCAGCCATCAAGAGAGAAGAAATCTTGCCATTTGCAACAACACGAATGAATCAGGGTATTATGCTAAGCGAAATAAGTCAGTCAGAGAAAGACAACTATCACATGATCTCTCTGATATGAAGAATTTGAGAGGCAAGGCGGGGGTTTGTGGGGGTAGTAGGGGAGTGAAATGAAACAGGAAGGGATGGGGAGGGAGACAAACCATAAGAGACTCCTAGACTCAAGAAATGAACTAAGGGTGGCTGGGAGGTGGGTGGGTAGGGATAGGGTGGCTGGGTTGTGGACATTGGGAGGGTATGTGCTGTTAAGTGCTGTGAAATGTGTAAGCCTGACAATTCACAGACATGTACCCTGGGGCAAATAATACATATGTTAATAAAAAAATTAAAAACAAAAAGTGAATTAGTTAAGTTCTGTCTGCTTAATATTGAATTATTTTTCTAATCATTTGACCAACATGCATAAAAGAGGTTTTGTCCTCTGCTTCCTACCCTCCACCCCCCACCCTTGCTGTTCCTTGAAAACTAAGCATATCCAATGACTGTTAGTCTGAAGACATTCTGCATTGGGGGCTGGAAATCACCATCCATCGCTATCTTTGGGGACTGCATTAAAGATCTTATAGGAGGAGAGCAGTCGTTCTCCTCTTTTTCTTAAATTAACTTCATAATTTGTCCTTGTGACATTCCCACTTTCTGAATGCTACACTGACTACTATCCTGTGAGAAAGAGAGAGTTCTATTTTATTTTAATTATTTTTATATTTTATTTTTTATTATATTTTATTTTTATTATATATATATTTTATTTTGTTTTATTATATGTATGTTATGTTATGTTTATAATATTTTATATTACATTATTATATATTTGTATATGTAATATAATATTATTTATAATATATATTATATAATTACAATTATATTATATTATAGTATAGTATATTACATTACATTATATTATGTTAGACACCATAGTTAGTTAGTTTTTGTTGTAGCGTTCCATGATTCATTGTTTGTGTATAATACCCAGTGCTCCATGCAATATGTGCCCTCCTTAATAATCACCAGAGCAGACACTTCTCCAAAGAAGACATACAAATGCCTAACAGACAAATGAAAAAATACTTTATTTTTTTTTAAGATTTTATTTATTTGACAGAGAGAGAAAGAGAGAGAGAGAGAGCGTGCACACAAGCAGGGGGAGTGGTGGAGGCAGAGGGAGAAGCAGGCTTCCTGCTGAACAGGGAGCCTGATGGGGGGGCGGGGCTCGATCCCAGGACCTGGGATCATGACCTGAGCCAAAGGCAGACCCTTAACTGACTAAGCCACCCAGGTGCCCTTGCAAGTCTCATTTTTAAATAGAAAATGGACTGTTTGACACATCTCAGTTCTCACCTTCTGACTGAAGAGTGCTTTCTGATTTTGAGGCCAAATTGTATGCCTATCTGGGAAGGAGATTTATAAAATGGGACAGTTAGAGAAACACAGCAGGTTCTATATCTATCAGGAGAACGTACTGCTGCTAGTTCTGACAAAGGGAAGTTTGGACTTAAGGCTAGCTTTGACTCTGCCTCTGTCAGCCGAGCTCCCTCCTAGAGTGTGGAGGTCCACACGGCTTTGCTGTCCTCCATTGTCTGAGAAGGCAATTTCTGGTGTGTGCTCTTTGAAGGATAAGAAAGGTGAGCCACATGTAGATCATTTGTGGCAAATGTGGTATATGGGCTTCTTGCCAGGTGCAATCACTGGTTTTAACTGCTGTAGATCTATCATCTGTAAGGCATCTTGTACATTTTCTGAGACAGAGCAGTAAAGGAATCTGCCTCAGATCATTAAAGTCCTGTGTGTGGGAGGTCTGTGTGTGGGGGGGAGGGGCAGCTGAATGTTTCACATGACCGTTCCAGACACTAAGCCCCTTGGAAAAAGCCTGTGGCACTAGATTGTGGGAGTTTTGTAAGTCTAAACAGTTCCTGATGATCTATATATTTTTTAAAACTAAAACTAAATTGTATCTACAAAAGGACACATTAGTGTACACACACACACACACACACACACACCATCGAACCACTCTGCTAACCCCCTGCCCAAATAAAAACATTTCAAATGTTTTGGATCTGATTTCTTATATCCTGTGAGGAGTTGTTGGCATTATTTTATGTGGAGAGGTTTGGTTGTAAGATGAGCAAATGCCTGTGAGCTCTATCCATTGTTGTAAATTAGGCCAACAGGCAGTGATACTTTTTAGGCTGATGCCAATTTTCTTTCTAAGAGCATAATCCTGTAATGCAGAACAGAAAGTTTTTGCTCCTTTGAATTAAAGCCTTAATACTTTGCTTGATTTTTGTTTTAGTGTATTTTAATATTTTTTTTCCCTCGAGTAGAAGCAATTTAATCCCAAAATGTCAAGTAACCTCAAACTTTCCTACTTTATTTTAAAGTGTACTTCATTTTAATATCATCTAGAAGAAAAGTGGAAAAGGTTATGTCCTTGGGCAGATTAGTGCCCTCCTTACCATGGTAGAGTCTGCTGGGCACAAAAAACGAAAAACTTGCATCTGTCAAGCTGTTTTCACATCAAAGAGTGAAGGTACTTGCATGACACTTTATAGTTGGCATCTCACTGCCACTTAAATTATCTCCTGATAGGCCCATAAGTTCTGTGTGTTGATCCACCAGCCATCTGCAGGAGGTATGACAACTACACTCTGAATGAAATGGCCTACTCTGTTTTCTTAAAACCAGTCCCTCTTTCATCATGTTTGTCTTTGCTCTGTTTTGTTTTGTACGTTGTGGTCATCGGATATATGTATACATTGTGAAAGGAGTCTCCCCACCATCTGGTTAATTAATACATCCATCATCGTACATATTTATCTTTGTTTTTTGCTTTGGTGAGAACATTCTACTCTCTTAGTAGATTATACAGGTATATTATACAGATATACAACACAGTGTCATCAACCATAGGCACCAAGTTTTACATTAGATCCTCAGACCTCAATCATCTTTTGCTTAAACGTTGATACTTTTTACCAACCTATTTCTGTTTCCTCCAACGCTCCAGCCTCCAGCAACCACTTTTCTACTCTGTTTCTATGACCTTAACTTTATTTAAAAAAATTTTCTTAGATTGCACATAGGAGTGGTACCATGAGGTATTTGTGTTTCTCTGTCTTCTTTCACTTAGCATAATGCCCTCAAGTTCTGCCTATGTTATCACACGTGGAGAATTTCCTTCCTTCTCATAGCTGAATAATATTTCACTGTGTACGTAACATTTCTTTATCCATTCATCTGTTGATGGGCACTTAGGTTGTTTCCATATCTTGTCTATTATGAATAATGTTATAGTAAGCATGGGAGTGCAGCTAGCTCTTCAATATCTTCCTATCATTTCCTTCAAAGGCATACCCAGAAGTGAGATTGCTGAATCATTTGATAGTCCTATTTTTAAATTTTTGAGGAAACTCTATACTGTTTTCCATAGTGGTTACATCAATTTACATTCTTACCAACAGTACACAAGAGTTCCTTTTTCCACATCCTTGCCAAAACCTGTTATCTCTTGTCATTTTGATGACAATCATTCTAACAGATGTGAGGTGAAATCGCAGTGTGGTTTTAATTTACATTTCCTTAATGATTAGTGATATTGACCACCTTTTCATGTATCTGTTGACTATTTATATGTCATCTTTGGAATAATGTCTTTTTAATTCCTCCATTCATTTATAAAATCTAATGGTTTTATGCTATTGGGTTGTATGAGTTCTTTATATATTTGGATATTTGCAAATATTTTTCTCCCATTCTGTAGTTGCCTTTTCATATTGTTGATGATTTCCTTTGCTGTGCAGAAGCTTTTTAGTTTGATATAGTCTCAGTTGTTTATTTTTGCTTTTGTACACTTCATCTAAAAATTCATCACCAAGATTGATGTCAAGGAATTTACCACTTATGTTTTCTTCTAGTTTTATTGTTTCAGGTCTTACCTTTAAGTTTTAAATACCTTTTGGGTTTTATTTTGGTATATGGTATAAGATAGTGGTCCAGTTTCATTCTTTTGCATATGGCTGTCCAGGTTTTCCAACACCATTTGTTACAAAGACTGTCCTTCCCCTGCTGTACATTCTTGGTTCCTTTGTTATAAAACGATTGATAATATATGCATGGGTTTATTTCTGGGCTCTCTATTCTGTCACTGATCTATGTGTCTGTTTACATGCCAGTACCATACTGTTTCAATAACAACGACATTTACAAAATGGTCCACACCATCATTTTCTTTAAATCAGTTCCTTTTCCATCATATTTGATTTTACCTTGTTTCCTATTCTATAGTGTGAATAAGCATTCTTTCTCAGTTATTACACAATTATCCCCTCCCATATGCAAGATAAAGTTCTGAGATTCCCAGAGGACTCATATAGACCAAGTCTTTGGGGAATTTTCTCTAGCCTTTGGTCTCCTTAGTTGTTGCTGAAATGCTCACTGTCTTCATCTGCCTGGTCCCTTGGAGGCCCGTGGTTCTTTTGCCTCTTTGGTATGTGTGAGCTTAGGAATTCTTGCTCAGTGTTCCTAATGTGGGGGGTCCTGCTTCCCTAGGTGCACCATCTGGCATGTTCCTTTTGGGTCTGGCCACCTCCCAGGCCACCTCCCTGTTCCAAGGCCTGCAGGTCTCCTGCCCTAGTTGTTGGTCCACTTGAGCACTCTTTCTGCTTTTTTCCGACTCCATAATAAAATCTTCTCTGGAAGATTAGAACTTTGGGAGTTAAAGAACCAGGAAGGGAAGGGTTTATAGTCACAAAGAGTCTTTGCACACAAAACATGCATCACATTAGCAAGCCACTTAACCTCTTTTTGGATGAAGAAAGTAAGGTGCAGAGAAGATAACTGACACATAGAAAACCATACAACAAATAAAACACAGGTTTTGGTATAAATGTAGGCTTTTGAATGCAGATCATTGCTCTTTACAAAGAGAAAAACTGAACTGGAGGCCTTTCATTTTCTGAATCCAAAGAATTTTACAGGATAGAATCCAAGTTAAAGGCTTCTCTGTGGGACAGAAAAAAGAATTATTTTCTTTCCATGGTAGTTTGATTCATCTGTCAAGCATTTTCATAATCTAGTCCTAAAGCCATAAGAATCTGATTGCTGGTGTCAGGAGCCAGTGCGAGAACTTCCCTGTCTAGGTTCTTACTACTAACTTATGACACCAGTCAGCCAGGCATCTAGGGTGTCTGTCAATAGCATGTGGCAGGCTTTAACCATAGCCTTGGCCATTGAGTAGCACATGTCTGTTTTTCTAGTCTCTTTGGAAAACAGAAAGTGTTGTAGTAAGTATCAGTCTTCAAAGACTAAAAACTGAAGATGTAGGTGGCCACTTGGCCTGAAATTCCAAAAATTTTTCAGCTGCAGGAAAACATGGGGTTGAAAACTGGCAGCTTGCTATCTTTTTGGAAAAAGCAAATTAAGTTCTACCTTTTTTTATTAAATAAAAAAAGATGGAGAGAGAGATTGCATATTTCCATAAGTGAAAATGCCAACAGGAGCCTTATAGAAAAAATGGTAATATTGCAACAAAATGCATAGATCCTGCCTAAGGCATTCTAGCCTTTTTAGATCACCTTAAAATGTGGCCGGATATTTAGGCTTATTGCATCATTGCTGCAATTTTTCTTCAAGTTGGTCTCCTCAGATGAGAGAAATTAAAATACATGATAATTGTGCTAGCAAAGCCAAAACCTCAAAATTCAATATGCTGGGAGGTCAGATGATGAAGACTATAAAATGTACCTGTGAGAACAGTGGGAAGTCCAGCATCACTGCCACTCATTCGTTCTCCCTCCCTCCCTCCCTCCCCCTTCCTTCCTTCCTTCCTTCCTTCCTTCCTTCCTTCCTTCCTTCCTTCCTTCCTTCCTTCCTTCCTTCCTTCTTCCTTCCTCTCTCTCTCTCTCTTTCTTTCTTTCTTTCTTTCTTTCTTTCTTTCTTTCTTTCTTTCTTTCTTTCTTTCTTTCATGCATTTATCTATTCATTCACTTAACTAATAGTTACTCTATACCTGATTTGTGTCCAAAACTTATTTAGGATCTTGGGTAACAGAACTGAAAAAGGGGGCAGATTTCTCTGCTTGAATCTTCTCCTAATTGAGACTGATGTAAATGGGGACTTTTTCCTACATGGGGTGCAGTTATTAGATATCTGCACTTTCCCCAAGTGGTCAGTGTCTGACAGGATCATGTATTAGGAAAACTTTAGGATGGTTCAATGTCCTGCATACACATCAGGAAAGTACAGTTTTCATCACTAGCTCAACTGATCTTCTAAACTATTCTTTTTTTCTTGGAAGCAAGAATATTAAAAGAATTAATAAAAATCATGGAATCCCCCAAATTGTGAAAAGAACAGATATTTGCATTGTGCTTTGCAAAGTATAACATTCTCACTAAGGAAACAAGGAAAACTGTAAATTAAAAAGAACAAGCAGTTCAGACTTAGCTCTCAAGAACGCTTTTCCTCCTAGAGCTGGGGTGTCTAAGTCCTCTAGGTGAATTACCTCATGGTGCCTATTCCATAGTCTTCCCTATCAGATGTTCACTTGTCTTCTCTATTGTCTGCACTTTTTGCCATTGTTATAGCTCCTAATATGGATAAAGTCATTTGTGCTAGGTTAAATGCCAGTCATGTATAGCCTGTTTCAATCTTTTTCTAGATGGATTACGTCTCCATGAATTCTTCCTTAAATCTATTGCCTGAGAGTAATTTATTTTTATTTTCCCTCCATCATATCTCTTGGCAGTATATAGCTCACTGTCTGGCACACAATCGATGATCAATTAATTATTTGTGAACAAGCAAATGAATAAATATATAGCAATAGTTTCTTGATTTTCAAAAGACCCAATAGATCTTTTTCCTCTGCTTTTCAGACATCCTTCTGATGCGTGAGTAACCAGAATGAAGTTTATCCTGTACTTCCTCATCTTCTTCTTTACTAAGTTGTCATTTGAATGTTCTTTGAAATAATTTGCATTATATTGCAGCTGCATTGCATTCCCGGTTAATTGCAATACAAATACTCTTTGGCCTAGAATAGATCTGCATTCCGGAAAAATTGTCAAAATATCAAGAGTGAAGGAGAAACATTCTTTGTGTGGCTTTGGCAGAAAAGTCTGACTTACAAACCCTGTATGTTCCTGAGGAATAGGGTCAGTACAAATGCACTTGTCATCCTGACATACTTCTAATTTCACTGTATGTTGGTTTTTTCTCCCCTTGAAATTCATTGTTTGCTCTGGATATATGGAAAGATCTTTATTAATAAAATTGATTTTACTTATGAATTAAAAAAAAAAGAAAAAAGGGGGGCATCTTGGTGGCTCAGTCATTAAGCGTTTGCCTTCGGCTCAGGTCATGATCCCAGGGACCCAAGATCAAGTCCCTCATTGGGCTCCTTGCTCTGCGAGAAGCCTGCTTCTCCCTCTCCCAGTCCCTGCTTGTGTTCCTTCTCTTGCTGTGTCTCTCTCTGTCAAGTAAATAAATAAAAATCTTAAAAAAACACCAGGACAGCTTTTAAGGGGTAACCACTCAGAGACTTACAAGTCATGGACAAGGCAGTTAAGTGCAGTAGAAGAACCCTATGCTGGAGAAGGCCTTGGAGCTATAGTCCTAAATCTGTCCTCATTTTTTACCTTTCCCTCACAAGGCTATAATTTTTAATTTTTAAAGTGAGAGGATGGGGCTTCTTGGGGATCTCAACTAACATTTGCTTACTTGATTATTTTATAGTTTGGTGATGATAGCTCATCACCAAAGGTGAAAAAGGTTGGACCTCCTATGGGCCATAGTTCTTCAGAATAAAAAGCAAGCTGCAGGGCAAAGTGTGGGAAGCCTCATGCCTCATAACTTGGCCATGTCTTTCTCTCCCAGGTTCTTCTCCCCTCCATTTCTATATGGCTCGAGTGCAAAACTTCTTGCTACTCCCTGTGTGCCTATATTTTTCACTCCTCTGTGCCTTTGCCTTTTGCTCAAGTTGCATGTTTTCCCAGCTCATCTCCATATTTCTTTGTTTGGCTGACTCTTTTTTTATCCTTGCAAAGTGGTTTAAGCCTTCTCTGCTCCAAAGATCCCCCCTGCTTTCCTGCATTTCTTTCCCTGTGTTTCCAGAGCTGGGTCTTCATGACTGTTATTATCTTTATTACATTATATAAAAATAGCTGGTTTTGAGCAGACCATGAACTTCTTGTGGGTAGGGACTGTGTCATAGTTAGTGCCGTGGCTCCATAGAGTATATGATCAAAGACTATCAGTTGAATGGAGTTCAAGAAGATAAGCAAGGGGGACAGTTGGTGAGCTGCTCTTAGAGAGATACTCTATAGTCTAATTGGTAAAATAGGATGGATGACTTTCTCTCTTCTGTAAAACCTTGGATAGGATATGGAGGGCTGGTCTGGCAATTTCCTAATCACTAGTGTCTTAGGCATCTATCCAACTATGTGTCATTAACACACAGTTTCCATGTGGGATATAAAATGATGCTATACCTACTGCTAGGATGCTTCATGGGGCAGGAGAAAAGAAGGGGAAATACCTCCTTTGTCTATGAGGGAATAGCTTGGCCCTTGAGTCAGTCACTTTCCCTCACATCCCACTGACCAGAATACATCATTTGACTGTATCTAACAACACGGGGAGGTTGGATAAATAGTCTTTTATGTTGGTGGTGATGTACCCAACCCAAAATTCTATTACTTTGTAAGGAGGGGAGAATGGATACAGAAATAAAACCAGAAAGTCCTACTAAGTAAAACCTAAGTGCTGTTATGTACAAGGTACTATAACATGGTAACTTCTGGAAGCTTAGTAGAGGCCACTTCCAGATGACAGTGTGATGAACAAATTTAATTAAGCATAATGCCTCTTAGGGAGAGCTTTGCACTTTTTTGGAGGAGATATTTCAGTAAGTTGATGATAAGATTCCTATGGGCACACTCAAGGACAAAGGATAGTCTCTAAACAGTCCTCAAAGGGTGGGGATGGGTGATGAGAGGGAATCTTGATTTGTTGAGCAGTAGAAACTTGGCAGAGGTGAACTTCTATGCATAAAATGGAAAAAAGCTACCTGGAGTAGCTGGGGTAGGAAAAGTCAGTTCTGGGGTAGGAAAAGGGGAGAGAGGAACCATCTTGATGTTAACATAGGGAATTCGTAGCTATTGGGTTTTGGATTGGTATTGGAGCATGCAAACCTTCTGGTCTATGTCTAGATTGGTTTTGGGGTGAAAGCAGAGCTAGTTTATGGGGATGCAAGGGATGGAGTATGGTTTTGGGGATGCATCACAAATGTTATTGAGTTGTGATGTGGCATGACAGGGTTTCTCTGATTTTCTGGAGTCTCTCTACTGGCCTGTCTTCACCCATTTTACTTGGTTTAAGACCTATACCATGATATTGTTTTATGGTTTAGACAATAGATGAGGGAGATTGATGTCACACCAGCAATTTCTAGAGTGTGTTACATGCAACACAAATGTTGTTGGTGTTGTACCAAAAAAGGTTCTGTGGGGAAAACAAATTGAGGGGACATGGGGTTGAGTTAAATGAGCAAGTTCATTGTTGTGGGATTAGTGGAAGCCTTTAATAAGATTCTATAATAATGTGCCTTGTGACTCTCAGAGTATCTGGCATTTTACAAATATTTTAACCATAGTGGGATCTGTGTGTGTCTGTGAGTATGTGTTTGCATGTGTGAAAGAAAAATAAAGAGGAAGAGAGAGAATCACATATTTAAATTTAAGGCTGGTGCTTTATGGAACACACTTAGAGGAAACTGGGCAACAGGACCAAAGGGACTCCATTGAACACTAAACTAGTTCTGCCATCCAGAGCAAAGCACATTCCTTTTTTTTTTTCCCTTAGCCAAACACATTCTAATGCAGCCTTTGGGATCCCAGTGTCCAAAGGACTTAGAAGGACACCATGAAGTTTAGAAAACACAGTAAAAGCAGCCGAGAGTGCCTGTGGCTAGGGGCAACCCCAACAGAACCCCTGATATTCTTCTCCCTAGCAGGCCTTCCAGATTTGCACACCTTCCTTCAGCTACTTTCCACTGCCCCTGCAGGACACCTCTGTTCTGCCTGTTCTTGACCTAAGTTTGGTCTGCCTTTCTGTTGCTGCTCCTGTATGAATCTGGTCACAATGCTCACCATGCAGACTGGTCCCACACCAGCCTCCTAATCCTTTCCTCCCCCCTCAGAATTGTTACAGTCTCTTTAGGTCTTCTGGTTCAATAGTCAAAGGATAGGTTAAATGAGCAGCCATTTACTGGGTAGTTGAGGCAGGCTTTGTTCTTCAAGAGACTGGATAAAAGTCAGACCCTGAAGTCACCTTGATGGAGCACTCAGAGAGGATCGGAGTTTTGAATAACACTACTCAGGGTTGAAGAGAAAGAAAAAAAAGGAACTGAGAAAGTCTTCAAGGTAATATTTAAATGAATTGGAATAGTCCAGTACTGTGAAATAATTTATATGGTCCCTTGGATATGTTAAAATAGGATTTTGCCAGTGGGATCAGAAAACAATGGTTGTGAAATCATATTAAAAACTGCAAATGCGACCACACAAAGGACCAAGACAAGATGGCGGAGGTGTAGGAGGCACGGAGAGCACTGGGATCCAGAAAGAGGCTGAAAACCACTCTAAAAGCCGGCAAACACAACAGCAGAGAGAAGAGAATAAGAACAGCAATTCTAGGAACAGAAAATCAAGCACTTTCAGAAAGGTAGGAGTGGAAAAAGTGAATTTAAAGAGACGAAAAGAGAGAC
>JAQQSY010004510.1:0-12269 GCA_028646535.1 Procyon lotor
ATGTCCGTTTGATTCTTTTTTTTTTTTTTTTTAAAGATTTTATTTATTTGACAGCGAGAAACACAGCGAGAGAGGGAACACAAGCAGAGGGAATGGTAGCGGGAGAAGCAGGCTTCCCGAGGAGCAGGGAGCCCGATGCGGGTCTCGATCCCAGGACCCTGGGATCTGACCTGGGCCGAAGGCAGACGCTTAACGACTGAGCCACCCAGGCGCCCCTCATGTCCGTTTGATTCTTACTCAGGCTAGATAGACCTTGAAGGGGACAGGAAATCCTCTCTCCCCAGTGGTGGCAGAGGGGCCTGCCGTAGGCGTGGTGGGGGTCAGAGCCTGCTCCAGGGGACACCGCTGGTGGCAGCCTCAGGGCGGTGGTGCGGGCCGGACATTTCGACAGCAGCCTCAGGACCATGGTCGGTCGGGGCGCTTGGGGTGAGGAAGAAAGGGGCTGCCGGTTCTCTCCAGGGAGGCCAGGACAGTAAGAGTGTGACAGTCCTCTGGGAGGTGTGGGGGAAGCCAGTGGAGACTGCCACCCCAAGGACTCATGACTTGGGTGCCAGGAGCGAACTCCAAGAGAGAGGGCCTTGGGACAGCCCCCCCCCCCCCCCCCGCCCCCTGGCGCTCATCAGGGGTTTCCAGTAACAAGGGGGCATAGGTTTGCTCCCTCATGGAGGAAATGGGCTTAGAGCTCTGCTTTATATCTCTGGCTTAGAAATGGCATCAGAGCTGCCACCAGAGGCCGTCACCGAGAGAGAGAGAGACACGGGGACATGGGGAGCGTGGGCTCTGCCGTCTGTTCTGTCCCTGAGAGCCACCGAGGTCCCTGCCAGAGCGTGTCACGCGGCCCTTCCCGAAGTTTGCCTTGTTAGCCCTGAACGAGCTTGCTTTCCCTGCTGGGCCGTGAGGTCCTCCTGGTCCCCTTTTGGCATTTGGCATTTAGCATCAGGCCTGGCAGATCCTAAATTCCCCGGGATGAGGACCGGGGATTCCAGGAAGCAGCTGTAACTTTCCTGGCCCCTTCACAAGCGTGGCTCCATGTCTGGATCAACCATGGCTTGTGGTTCGAGGGTCCTGGCTGGTTTTCTGTGTTCTTCCCCGCCTCAGTGCTCCCTCCTATCCTAGTTGGTAGCATAATTAGGCTCTTTTTTATTTTATATTTTTAAAATTTATTTTATTTTAAAAGATTTTTTTATTTTATCTATTTGACAGAGAGAGAGATGGCAAGAGAGGGAATACAGGCAGGGGGAGAGGGAGAAGCAGGCTCCCCGCTGAGCAGGGAGCCCCATGTGGGGCTCGATCCCAGGACCCTGGGATCCTGACCTGAGCCCAAGGCAGACGCTTAAGTGACTGAGCCACTCAGGCACCCCCAATATTTTATTTTTAAGTAATCTCTACACCCAGTGTGGGACTTACATTCGGGCCGCTGAGATCAATAGTCACATGCTTTTCCACCTGAGCCAGCCAGGCGCCCCTGGAGCATAATAATGAAGCAAGGTCAAGTTAGGGGAGGTGACAGAAAGGTCTCCCTGCCCTGCTCTCACCTTGATGAATCTGAGAGGCCTGAGGCCCCTGGAGCGCTTATCCCACCTCCCTCCTAGGATGGAAACAGGAAAAAGATCCCGGGTGTCTGGACCACAGAGGGCAGCGGCCAGAGTGAGGTCAGGCTTGCAGGGAGGGTGGGGGGGGGATGCAAAGGAGACAGGCAGGTCACCAGAGAGGAAAAGGGATGCCTGGGTCTCTAGCCAAGCCTCGCCCTCACAGGAAAAGTAATGATTGTACCATCCTCTGAAATTCCTGATTGACAAATAAGATTTTTTTTTACGGATGAGGGGCAGTATCTGTAATAACCTTCTTGAGCATCGTTACTGGAGGGTACAGTGCCAAGCAGGTGGCTGAGAATTTATTTGTGGAAGAAAACTAGAGAAGAGGATGACCCATTCCCTGATGTAGGGGGTGGGGATTCGGGGGTCAAGGCCCGAGGTCCCCGTGAGCCGAGCAAGGAAATAGGACATCGAGAGAAGCAGCTGCTAGACCAGTCAGCTGTCTTTGAAAGAGAGGCAGGCTCTAGGATCAGCAAGAACTTGAGAACATCATGCTTCTGTAACATTTATTGAGCACTTACTTTAAGCGAGGTGTATACTGTATGATGTGATCACAAAAGATGGAAAAGATCACCATATCCCCCAAGGAAGTAATGGTCTTGTGGACAAGGAAAGGATATGGGAACAACCCAATATTAGCTCCTTCCAGGTACCTGGCCCTGCACGGGTTACAGCTACTTTTGAGAAGTCTGAAAATCAGAGGGAAGGGGAGGAACTTGCCCCAAACTGCCCCAGGGCTGGCTTCCTGGGCTTGAGACCTGTCTCACAGGGCGCCTCGCTGAGAAGGACCTGCACCTGGTGTAAAGCTCAAGTTATCATCTTGATATGTTATCATCTTGAAGTTCTTCATAATTTTGGAACAAAGGGCCTGGTATTTTCACTTTGCACTGAGCCCCACACATTATGAGCGGGTCCCGGTCATCCCACTGCGAAAGTGGCGGAGCCGGGCTCTGTCCCCGGTTGGAGGACTCAGAACCCCACGGCCCACTCCTGTCCTAATGTTGCCTCATGGCCAGTAGACACTCAGAACTTCTTAGTTCCCTCCTGCTGTGCTTCAAGTATCTGGGGGAGTCGGCCAGAGATGGAGACTTTATCTTCTCAGAGCCAGGCAGGTGAAAACACAGAGATTCGGCCTTGTCCCTGCCTGGGCCCCCAAAGGGGTGCCTCCATTTTCACGGGTTGGCTCGCCACCTTAAAGCTGATGATTTTCGCATCTATCTGTTTGGGTCAAGGAGCTCCCAGAAGCTTTATTTCCAACTGCTTGGAAACCTTCTGAGATATCTCAGCTTTGCGTTCCCGAGCACAGAGCTCATCAGAAGAATGACTTCCCTACCCAACCCCCACCAAAACAGTGGCAGAGGGGGAGGGCCACCCTCGCTAAGAATGCAATTGGGTCTTTTTTTTAAGATTCTTAAATTTTTACTCATTTGACAGAGAGAGAGATCACCAGCAGGCAGAGAGAGGGGGAAGCAGGCTCCCCGCTGAGCAGAGAGCCCGATGCGGGGCTTGATCCCAGGACCCTGAGATCATGACCTGAGCCGAAGGCAGAGGCTTTAACCCACTGAGCCACCCCGGTGCCCCGTGCAATTGGGTCTTCACGGATGATCATTTCAAAGCTTCAGTCGGGTCTTTGTGAGTGTGGGCTCACCGGGATTTTTCTTGTTTCTGGCAGACCAAGGGGCTAGGGTGGGGTAGTGTAAAGTACTAATTACGGGTCCCTTAGGAACACCGTTCTGTCCTCCGTAAAGACTAAGTGCTCCTGTCTCTAGGGACAAATGTTTGCCCTTTAGAAATGTCGGGTTATCTGATTCAGCAAAGATGAGCTGGATTCTTGGGGGAAACAAAGAGGCTTTTCTGCAAATCACCTTGCTGGTGAGACTTTGAAGGGGTCTGGACAAGGTGCCGAAGCTTCTTTGGCCAAAGGTCACCACCATATCATCTGACAAGAACCCCAGGGCCTCAAGCAACATTCTAGATTCTAGAAAGACAAATAGAATCTAGAATCTAATTTCTAGAAAGACAAATAGGTTAGGCCTGCGGTTGGGCTGGGAAAGGAGATTTTGAGCTGAAGATCCACACACCAGGGACTTCTTCTGCGGAGGTTAGTAGATACTTGGAGAGTGAGGACAGCCAGGGAGTAAGACTAGGGACAGGGACACCCCCAAGAGCCCCATGAGAACGGTTTAATGTCTTAGGATCAAGAGGTTGGCAGTGCTAGATGAGGGGTTTAGGGGCTCTAGGCACCACCGAGAACTGAGGGGTAAAAGACAGTACAAACCACTGCTGGGGAGGAAAAAACTCAGTTTCTACCCTCTTTTAGTTCTGTACCTGGGGACCTGTGAATTAAACGGACAAAGACTCTAACAATTGAAAAGAGCTTATTTATACGCTACAGTGCTTAAGGGTGAGTAACTCAAAAGGGAGGGTCAGATTTAGAGGCTCCTATATCTAATTTAGTAGGGGAAAGGAAAGGGAGGAGAGAAAGCTCCTATGGAGAACAAAGGGGACAGAAGAAGGTCTGGGATAATGTTTCTCTATAAAGATATGAGTGGTCTCTCTTCTCCTCCAGGGCCATAAAGCTCCTCCAGAGAGGCAATTTATGGTAGGTTTACTCTTTCCTACGAGTAGATCTGCCCCAGAAGGAACTTATCGCAATTCTCATTTCTTAGAAGTTTCTGGTTTTAGTCAAATATGGAAGCGCTCATAAGGCTTTTTCCTTCATCTGTTGAATCTCAAATGTCTTCAGCTTAAAATATTCTTGGGGCACCTGGTGGGCTCCATCAATGGAACACAGGACACTTAATCTCAGGATTGTGAGTTCGAATCCTGCCTTGGGCGCAGTATTTACTTAAGAGACATAAACGAAAATTTAAAACATTCTTTACTTCAGCTTTGGGGTTCTGAGGGGGTCCTCACACCACACAACTTGGCATTTGCTCAATAACTATTTTTGTTTTTTTTTTGTTTGTTTGTTTTTTAAAGATTTTATTTATTTGACAGAGAGAAACACAGCGAGAGAGGGAACACAAGCAGAGGGAATGATAGCAGGAGAAGCAGGCTTTCCGCTGAGCAGAGAGCCCGATGCGGGTCTCGATCCCAGGACCCTGGGATCTGACCTGGGCTGAAGGCAGACGCTTAACGGCTGAGCCACCCAGGCGCCCCTCAATAACTATTTTTGAATGAATGTATGAATACAGGAAAAGTTTGGTGAGGAGGCTATTGCCTGATGGCTAAGTATGTGGGATTGAGGCAGGGAATAAAGTCCAAATTCCCCTTTCTGATGAAGAGGTTGCCCCATATAGCCAAGCTGTGCCCCCTCCAGGCTCAGTGGCGTATCTGAAATTCCTCAGAGACTGGGCCCACCAACTTGGTCACCTGGTAGCTTTGCGGGCCTTCATCTGACATCTGCTGGGACTCAGGAGGCTTTGAGGCCGGAGTCAGTGAGCAGTGGGTTCGGAATAAGAAGTCAGAAAATTTAAGTCTGCTGCTCAATTCATTGAGAGGGTTGACTTTTTCTTGTCTGAGGAGCAAGAGGTACTGGCTCAAAAGGGGGGTAATAGTAAGAGAAGGAAGACAACCGGTTCCCAAATAGGTCAGTGATCCGTGCTTAGACAAGGTTACCAGATCCTTAAAGAGTGGCCCTTCCAGCTGGGGGATGAGATTGGGGGAGACTGGTGTTGGGTCTGGCGGGGGGCGATCAGCCAGTGATAAACCCTCCTGGGCCTACAGTTTGCTGATCAGCCCTCAGTCCTGCCCGACCTGGGGCTCTGCCTCCAGCCCTCCTCGGGTTTGGTTTTGTTTGAAAGAAAACCACAGGCCCAAAATGGAGTCACTTACGTTAAGGCTTCACGTGAGTAAACCAAGACCTAATACTTAACCTAATTGTACTTTCAACCCTCCCAGGAATGTAACCTTTAACCAGCCAACACGGAATTTCCTGGTCAGCACTAGGAAATTTACTGATAGACCCTTTCCGAGGAGGATAACCTTGCCTGAAACAATGCATTCCTTGCAAATAATTTCCTTTTTCCCTGATCCTTCTCTGTCTTTAAACATCTTTCCTTCTCTGTAGCTTGACAGAGCTCCTTTCTACTTGCTAGGTGGGATGCTGTCTGATTCAAGAATTGTTTAATAAAGCCCGTTAGATCTTCAAATTTACTCGGATTAATTTTGTTTTTTAACAGTTTCCAGGGAAGAACTTGATGTTCTTCCGGAAACGGCCTCGCTCTGGTCTCATTCATGAGATGCGTTGTCCAGATGTCCAGCTGGCCCACGCAAAAAGGCTGAGCAGAGCCCTATAAAAATAGATTTTTCTAAAGCATTTCTTCCACATCCTTTTGACTCTGCAGACCAAAACCCAACCCAGATGTGGGCACGTTCCCCAGCAGAGGAAGACGTCTAGGACCTCTCTGGGCCTGGGAGGCAATAGCCCCTCATGTCACTGACCTCCTGGAAAGGAGGGAAGGAGACGAACTTTATATGAAGAAAATAAATGTGCCTGAGTAGCAGCTTGGAGAAGAGTACCAGGCAGGTAAGATGTGAAGCTGGGGCTTGGATCCACATGCTGGGTCTGGATCTTTCTGTATGACCCCCGGCGGCCTGTGTCAGAGGAGCAGACAATCCCGGCGAGGAGACATCTCGGGGCCCTGCTCCACTGTGAACAGATCTGGGCTGGTTCTAAGTGTCAGAGCTTCAGAGGTTCAGAGGAGGGGAAATTCGTCAGGGCGGAGGGAGTCTCTAGAGAAATCCGTGAGGACAGCGATCCACAGAAACCCCAGCCGAAGTATGGAAAGTCACATAAAGGAACCTCAGAATTCGGCCCACCCCTTCGGTTTCAGTGAGAAAACACTTTTACGTTTTTCAACTGAAAGCATATTTATTCGCCAGCACTGGCCCCTGGCCCTTGGTCTCTGGCTTGGAAACAAAAGGGGGTTGTTTGGTCCCTGGGCCGGGATGTTTGCTCACAGATCATGATGTGTGTTCAGAGCATCTGGTTTGGGAAAGGGGGTGTGCACTTGGAGGGTGTGACTGTGGGGCCACCTCGAGGCTCTGCTCAATGTGACGCCTGCGTTCACCGATGCTGGAGAGCGGAGGGGGAGGGGCCGCTCCCCACCCCCACCCCTGCACTTGGAGGGCGCTGGGCAGGGATGACAGGTCACCCAAACCAGCATCCTGGAGGCAGTGTGGACCTCTGAGGGCGCCTGTCCTCACGGTCCATCTCCTGCTCTGTCCCCCTGACACATGCCCTTCACTTCGGTCCCTTCCAGCACAGGGAGCCCACCGCCCATGAGGGGAGTCCGTCCCCCACTCTGTACATAGCTGCCATCACTGGGGACCACCTCTCTCTCTTTTTTAAATATTTTATTTATCTATTTGAGAGAGAGTGAGCGAGAGAGAGCACAAGCAGGCAGAGGGAGAGAGAGAAGCAGGCTCCTCGCAGAGCAGGGAGCCTGACGCGGGGCTCCATCCCAGAACCCCGGGATCACTAGAGCCGAAGGCAGACGCTTAACCGACTGAGCCCCCCAGGTGCCCCTCTCTCTCTCTTTAAAAAATAATTTTATTTGAGTACAGTTGACAGCCAATGTTGTTTTAGTTTCAAGGGTGCAGTCCACTTCTCACTACATTATGCTGTGCTCCCCAAAAGTGCAGTCCCCATTTGTCCCATCATTACTGTTTCATTGACCATTGTCCCTCTGTCCCTGTGGTTCCCGTGACTTACACACGCCTTCTCTCCTATATAATCTGCTTGGCCGTCACCTCCCACACCCAGGATCTCATTCTGCCCAAAGGGGATAGTGATGTCATTCATTCCATGAATATTTTAGGGGGGCTTCCTTTCCCATGGCTGGGCACTCTGCCCAAGCCTGGAGATAAGGAGTCTCACTGGTGTGGATGAGACAGAGGAGTGACAGGCAATTTGTTTCAATAAAAATGTCCCCGCCATCCACTTAGTGGCTCAGGCCAGAACCTGGGTGTCATCCTTGAGCCCTCTCTTGCCTAACCCCATACCCCTGTCTACCTGCAAGTCTTGGCAGCTCCACTTCCAAAATCCTTCCAGGATTCATCCTTTCCTTTACAACCCCCCCATCCCCCACCCCCCACTCACCATGGCCCTAGCTCCCAGCAACCACAGTCCCTCCCCCGGACCCCTGCAGGAGCCTCCTAGCTGGTCTCTGCTTCTTTTTCTTGTTTCTCTATAGAGCCCATTCTCCACAGAGCAGCTAGAAGGAACCAACCTTGAAAAACAATGGCACTCTTCTTCCCAAAGTCCTTCAATAGAATTTTCTTTAAAGTTCTCCCAAAGTGTAACAAATATTCAAAACACGTGCCTTGAGGCATTGTCAAGTCGTGAGCACATCTGTATAGGTAGCCGCCTGAGCAAGATACAGAACATTTCCAGCCCCCCGGAGGCCCTCTTGTGCCCCGATCGATCAAGTCCCTAGCCCTCCAGCCCGAGTGAGCACTATTTCGACTTCTAAGCCATTGGTTAGTTTTGTCTTGCTATATATGTGGTTACAGAACGTGTACTCTCTCGCGTGTGGTTTCTTTTTCTCAACATTCCGTTTTCTGCATGGTGAAGAGTGTGCATTTTAGTGTATGTGCAAAAGTGAATACATGAAATCTCTCAGAGGGGTACGGCCACGTTGGAACGCTGTGTGGAGCATCTACCATAGCCCAGGATGTGCACGCCTTGTGATCTAGCAACTCCTGGGTAACCACCCACGAGTTCGGCAGGCGTGTGTTCTCCTAAAGACATGTATACGGATGTTAGTATCAGCCCCAAACTGGAAACCATCAGGAGAGCATTATTACTACATTATTGTACAGATAAGAAAACGGAGGCTCAGAGAGATTGAAGAACGTCTAAGCCCACTCTTGCCGCTATAACAAAATAGCAGAGACTCGGTAGCTTACGAACACTGGAAGTTTGCTTGGCACAGTCCTTGAGGCTGGGAAGTCCAAGGTTAAGACACCTGCAGATTTGGTGTCTAGCAAAGGCCTGCTTCCTGGTTCATGGACGGTGCCTCTCAATGAGTCCGTGACATGTTGGAAGGGACAAAGGAGCTCTCTGGCCTCTCTTATGGGAGAGCTAATCCCATTCATGGGGGCTCCACTCTCATGACCTCCCAAAGTCCCACCTCCTACCACCATCACGTTGGGCATTAGGTTTTTTTTTTTTAAAGATTTTATTTATTTATTTGACACAGAGAGAGAGAGATCACAAGCAGGCAGAGAGAGAGAAGGGGAAGCAGGCTCCCCGCCGAGCAGAGCCTGATGCGGGACCCTGGGATCATGACCTGAGCCGAAGGCAGAGGCTTAACCCACTGAGCCACCCAGGCGCCCCTGGGCATTAGGTTTCAACATAGGAATCTGAAAGCAAAGAACTTGCCCAAGATCACCCACTTGGCCTAAGGCATAACCAGGATTCAAATGCGGGCGACAAGACCCTGCTAGGGCTCTGGTCTTTTTCTGTGACCTCTCTGGGTGCCTCTCTGCTCACCCTTCATCAGGCCTGATATGTGGGCTCTTGTGCTCAGGGCTAATCAGCTAGGCGTGCGCCTTTCTCAGGCCCCGCCCCCTTCCAACATTTCTAAAATCTTAGAATAGTTTCATATTTATAGAAAACTTGTCAAGACAGTTCTAGAGTCCCTATGGATCCCATACCCAGTTTCCCCCATTGTCACCTTACCCCATCCTAGCAAATTTGTCACAACTAAGAAGTCAATGTCAGCACGTTATGATGAACAAACTGCCATATTTTATTTGGATTTTGCTAGTTTTTCCATTAAAGTCGTCCCGTTCCAGGCCAGGACGCAGAGTGCCACATACACTTGCCATCGTATCTTCCCGTCTCCTCTGGTCTGGGACAATTTCTCAGACTTGCCTTGATAGTTTGTGGAGTATTGATCTAGGGTTTTGTAGAATGTCCTGCGACTTGGGTTCGTCCGCAGTTTTTCCAATTTTTCTAAAGGGTGCTGTGTTCTTGGGAGAAAGATGCAGAGATAAAGCTCTCTTCCCGCCCTACCATTTGGGGCAATGCAATCCACAGAACTTATCACAGGTGCTGTTCACATTGACCACCTGGGGAAAGGAGAAGGTACCTTTTCTGAAACATTGTTCTGCTGAAAAGTTACTACTCCCTCCATCCTTCCTGTACTTTGGAAACAAGTCAGTGAGCACAGTCCCTGCTCAAATGAGGAGAGGGTCAGAAAACTATCTGCTAGAGGAGGAAGTAGTTACATACATTATTTGCAATTCTTCTGTATTTGTTCATTCATTCATTTGTACTGCTATGGACTCATGGATATTTATTTTATACCACGAGTTATAGTCTGATACCTCATTATTTTTTTTGCTGCTTACCTTTTTCCTGTTTCGGTGACTGGGAACTTTTTTAGCTTAGCTTTTTTGTTTCACAAGTCCTCATTCCTTTGTTTCTGAAAGCATTTTCTGGATGCCCCGGGTTCATCGTTTGTTTTCTCTGCCCTAGCCCTAGAACTGGCCATTTCTCCAAGGAGCCCCGTTTTCATTGGAAGCATGTAATACAGACCAAGTTCTGAACACAGGGCGGTCGCTGCTTCTAGTCCCTGTCTGCAGACAGAGCTCGGAAATATGCACACTCATTCAGAACTGTGTGCGCACATAGACACACACGCAGAGATACATGCACATATCTGTAGTTATTTCTGCACCTGTCATGTGTATCTGAATGAAGTTAAGCAGGAATGCACGCTGACGTCTCTGATGAACCCAGGGCTGTGTGTGCTTGGTTCCAGCCTCTCTCCTTGCTTCCTCCTAACTTCCCCGTCCAGCAGTGAGAATCCCCATGGCTCCCCTCCACCAGCCATTTCCTCCTCTCAACCCAGGATGCCGGCACAAGCAATTTCAGAATTGTTAACCCATATTCCCATGAGGAACAGCTGGGCTGCCCTTGGGGTTCAGCAGTTATATACAGTTCCTTTTGTCTTTAGCTTTATGGTTTCTGGTTAAAACACTGCTTCCCAAAGTTATTTAGGTCGACTCCTCTCCACACCCCTCCTTGCCACACCCCAGGCCCCCTACTGCTTTACAGTGAAGTTATTCATACATTTAGATTCTTTTGTAACATTCTGGATGATTTTTAAAGAGATTTATTTATTAGAGAGAGAGAGCAAGAGCCAGCGAGAGAGAGAAGCAGACTCCCTGCTGACCAGGGGTTCCCTAAGTGGTCTCTATCCCAGGTTCCTGGGATCCTGACCTGAGCCCAAGGCAGACCCTTAACTGACTGAGCCGCCCAGATGCCCCTCGGGATGATTTTTTTTTAAAATGTGCATATGTTAAAGCTCAATCTTTGGGCTCTCAAGTTCTATGCATTTGGCAGTTACTTAGCATTCTGTATCTACCACTCAGGATCCTGCAGGATAATCCCATAACCTAAAATTCCCCCAGCGGGCGCCTGGGTGGCTCAGTGGGTTAAAGTCTCAGGGTCCTGGGATCGAGCCCCATCGGGCTCTCTGCTCTGCAGGGAGCCTGCTTCTCCCTCTCTCTCTGCCTGCCTCTGTGCCTACTTGTGATCTCTCTCTCTGTCAAATAAATAAATGAAATTTAAAAAATAAAATAAAATAAAATTCCCCCAGGCCTCCCCTCTGCAGCTGACTGCTTCCCCTGTCCCCAGCCCCTGTCAACCACTCATCTGGTTTTTTGGCCCCTACGGTTTTGCTTTTCCCAGAATGTCATGTGAATACAATCACACAACAGGTAGCTGGTGTGTGTGTGTGTGTGTGTGTGTGTGTGTGTGTGTTTAAGATTTTATTATTTGACAGAGAGCCCAAGCAGTGGGGGCAGCAGGCATAGGGAAAGCAGAAGCAGGCTCCACTGAGCAGGGAGCCTGATGCGGGGCTGGATCCCAGGACCCTGAGATCATGACCTGAGCCAAAGGCAGAGGCTTAACCGACCGGGCCACCCGGGTGCCCAACATGTAGCTGTTTTGATCTGTGTTTACTCACCTAGCAAAATGCATTTAAGATTTATTCGTGTTGTTGTGTGAATCAGTAGCTTAGTCCTTCGTCACTGAGCAGTATCCTATTGTAGGGGTGTCTGCAGTTTATCCATTGACCTGAAAGACAGCGTAGTTGCTTCTAGTTTGTGAAGACGATGAGCAAAGCTGCGGTAAGCAGTGGTTTTCAGCAAATAGGTTTTTGTGTTACCCTAAGTTTTAATTCGCTGAGGTAAACCACCTAGGAGTGCAATTGCCTCGGGGTCCTATGGCAAGTCTGTGTTTAACTTTGTAAGAAACTGCCAACCAGTCTTCCAAAGTGGTCGCACCGCTGCGTGTTCCTCACAAGCAGTGAACGAGTGCTCCCGGTGCTCTGCATCGCCCAGCAATTGGCAGGGTCAGGGGTTCTGGATTGTAGCCATTCCAGTAGGTGGGCAGTGATATTTAATAGTTGTATTTTTGTTTCCTTAATGGAAAATTACAAATTACATTGAGCGTGTCTTCATAAGTTTATTTGCCAGTTTTTTTTTTTTTTTTTCTTTTCTTGCCTGTTTAGATCTTTCATCCATTTTAAAAATTGGGTTGCATGTTTTCTTATTTTTGAGTTTTAAGGTTTAAGATTTTATTTATTTATTTGACAGAGGAGAGATCACAAGTAGGCAGAGAGGCAGGAAGAGAGAGGGGGAAGCAGGCTCCCC
>JAQQSY010004511.1:0-12269 GCA_028646535.1 Procyon lotor
AATAATACCCTACAGCAAAAGATTCACTCACATTTTGAAATTGCAGAACATAGAAAAAGATGATACTAGTTTCTGTAAACATCCAGTCAAAGGAAAAGAGTTGAGAGATAGAATAGAATACTTTTAAATAGCAATATTAAAAACATAGATATAATGGGGCAAATTTCAAAATACAAAGAAAAATATTTCAAAAATAGAACACTCTACTGAAAGTTTCAATTGAGAGTGTGAGTTGAAAAATGGTATTTTCAGACATGCAAATTTTGAAAAAGAAAAATTTAACTCTGGGCACTCTTTCTAGGGAGCTAATGGAAAATGTACAGCAATAAAAGAAGGAAGCAAACATCTGACTGAGCTCTCAGTAGAGACATCAATTTTTTTTTTTTTTTTAAGAAGGCTCCACACCCAGCACAGAGCCCAAAGTGGGGCTTAAACTCATGACCCTGAGATCAAACATTTAACTTACTTAACTGACTTGAGCCCCCAGGCAGCTCACAGACATTGATCTTGAACTGGTTCAGAAGTAGTAGCATACAACTCTCACTTACGTGCTTGGCTACTAAAGGCCCCCCCACCTTTATTTTTTTTATATTACACATTATAGAGTCCTTAGAATTATTGAGCCATTCCACTTTGGCAGCCTTTATCCGTGTGTCATTTGGTGATGGACTGACCAGCATGAAAAAGAATTGGTAGAGGTCTGATTAATATCAAATAAAATTTTAAATATTCAGTGAATTCCTGCTAGTGTTCCTTAAGTGTTGGGCAGTCCTTAACTGTACCAATTCTTGCATGGGACACTCATGCCTCTGGAAATTCTAACACTTTTTCAGGGTGAGTTGAGGGACAGTTCTTCCAAGGAATATCTGTGGTAGGGTATGTACTGGGAATATACAGAGACAAGGATAGAGAGGCAAACCTTCAAAAAGATTAATAGAAATTCCCCTTTTATTGCTACAGTCAATATATTTACGAAGGCCAGATTTGAACTGGTATTTTTCTTCGAGTTTTCATTGTATTAATCAAGGGAAGCAGATCATGAAATATTTGGAATTTTTCCTCCTGTATTTTGTAAGGATCTTGTATTAGTTAGGGTTCTCCAGAGAAACAATAGGAGAGAAACGGAATGGAAATCGAGGTTACAGAAATAGAATGGCACATGATAGATGATGATAGAGATAGACAGATTGATAGATAAATAGATAATAGATGATAGATGGATAGTTAGATTGATAGATAGAACAAACATACAGGAGAATGAAAAAGAGAGAAAAAGAATTGGCTCTTGGGATAATGGAGGCTACCTCCAAAATCTATACAACAAACTGGTTGGAGATTCACAGAAGAGTTGATGTTGCAGTCTTGACTCCAAAAGTTGGAAACTCAAGTATAATTTGTATGTTTCAGCTTGGAGGTGGACTTCCTTCTTCAGGAAATCTCAGTCTTTGCTCTTATGGCCTTTCACAGTATGGATGAGACCCACCTATGTTATGGAGGATAATCTGCTTTACTAAAGCCACTGGAATTTTTATAGGGATTAAATTAAATCTGTAGTATAGATTTGAATAGTATAGACATTTTCAAATACTAACTCTAACTCTTCCAATCCAAGAACATGAGATATCTTTCCATTTATTTACATTTTCCTTTTTTTTTTTAATTTATTTATCCATTCACTTTAGAGAAAGACTGAGAGAGAGTACACAAGAGTGGGAGGAGGGGTAGAGGGAAAGAATCCTCAAAAACACTCCCCACTGAGTGCAGATCCTGGTGCTGGGCTCCAATTCTATGATCCATGAGATAACGACCTGAGCTTAAACCAAGATTAGGAGGCTTAATGGACTAAGCCACCCAGTGCCTCTTCTTCAATTTCTTTTATCAATGTCTTCTAGTTTTCATTGTAAAGATCTTTCACCTCTTTGGTTAAATTTATTGCAATGTATTTAATTTTTTAAATTTTTTTTATGATTTTATTTACTTATTAGAGAGAGAGTGAGAGAAAGAGAAAGCAGGGGGAGGGACAGAGGGAGAGAGACAAGCAGACTCCTTGCTGAGCCCAGAGCCTGACTGGGGGCTCAATCCCACAACCCTGAGACCATGACCTGAGCTAAAATCAAGAGTCAGACAATTAACTGACTAAGCCACCCATGCACCCCACAATCAGGGTATTTATTGTCTTTGATGCTATTATGTATAGGATTGGTTTCTTAATTTCTCTTTCAGATAGTTTGTGATTACTGTATAGAAGCACATACACATGCACCCCTACTGATTTAAATGTTAATGTCATCTAAAACATAAATATGCAGCAATATCTATACTGGTGTATGACCAAATGGGCACCATACACTTGTCAAATTTAGACATAAAATTAGCCATCATAGCTCACTTAAACACACCAATTTGGTAGTATTACACAATCTCTTTGTAGTATTACACAATCTCTATTGGTACTATTGCAATTCTAAGTCATACTTTGTAGAGTTTTGTCAATTAGAAAAGTAGGCACATGTATTTAGATTATAGTTAGGAAACACTTGAAAGGCAGGAATTCTCTTAGGAGACTGAGGCTTAGAAGTGGATAAACCCATGACAGATGCAAAAGAAAATGCATTATGATCAGAACAAATTGGAAATATAAGTGGCATTTTATGAAACAAGAGTCTCATACTTCACTGACTGAGCCATCCAGGTGTCCCTACAATGAATTAAAATTTTAAATAATATTAAATTATTTAAATAAATTCACAATTTTAAATCATTTAAATAAAATTTTAAATAATTAAAATAAATGAATTAAAATTTACACTTTATATTTAAGTCTAAATATATGTTGGGTTCTCTTCCAACTATGGTATTAAGACCACACTGCATAGAGCTTGACAACCAAACAGACCTATTACAAGGAATCAAATGATATTCTCAGGTGAAACAAGCAAAGAAACTGACACAGAGCCCTTTGACGAGGCAATCATTCCCTTACAAGGTTATTTTCAGGGACCCAAAGCAGTGATTCAGTAACCATATCTAAAGTTTACAGTGAAAATGTGCCTTCATAAAGCAAAATGCTGCCAGTCTTATTTGGTACACAACCTCAGTGTCTTGGAGCAACATAGACAGCAAGTTAGGGAGTCTGGTAAACATCCGTTTGCTACAAGCAATTCTTAAGACACTAAGCAAGTTATGAAAGACAAGTGATGGAAGCATGGATATCACAGAGTAGTATTCTGGTTTAAATGTGTGCCAAATTGATGATTTCTTACTTATTCAAATTATTCCTTTTAATTTATGTTTTATTTTTTAGCATTCTTTTTTGTCCTCTTTTCTATTTCACTCTTGCCTTCTGTTATGATTAAATTTAACTCACTTATCTTTTCTCCACTGGTTTTGAATTAACAGCTTTTGTCTATATTGTATTTTAGTTAATTTTAAATGTCAAACTTATATATCAAGTTTTTACATTTCCTATAAAATATTTTCCTATTCATTATGTTTATCTTCCAAAATATTTTCCTCCCTCATATTTAGATAACATATTTTGTTATCTAAAATTTTAATTCATTGTAGGAACACCTGGATCGCTCAGTCAGTGGAATATGAGACTCTTGTTCTTGGGGTCATGAGTTCAAGTACCATATTGGGTGTAGAGATTACTTAAAAAAAATTTTTTTTAAAAAATAAAATAAAGGGGTGCCTGGGTGGCTCAGTGGGTTAAAGCCTCTGCCTTCGGCTCAGGTCATGATCTCAGTGTCCTGGGATCGAGCCCCACATCGGGCTCTCTGCTCAGCGGGAAGCCTGCTTCCCCCTCTCTCCCTGCCTGCCTCTCTGCCTACTTGTGATCTCTCTCTGTCAAATAAATAAAATCTTTAAAAATAAAATAAAATAAAATAAAAACAAAATTTTAACTCACTGTGTAAGCAAAATAAAAGTAGCTATTATTATTACTATTATCATTTCATACTATTAATGATTAAATCTGCACACTAGTCTAGTATTTTTTGCTACAACTGTGTCTGACACTTCCACTTCTTCTAGGAGGACTTCTTGATGGTGAATATTCTATGGCATTTATTTCACTTTATTTCTATATTGTTAGATTATTGATCTTGGTGTTTATTTTACCACTGCTTTTGAAAAAAATTAAATGAAAAATTCTAGATTTAAAATTATATTTCTCTTAAATCTAAAATCCTGTATTTAAAATGATATTCATTTTATGGTCTTTTCACTATTATTATTGTTGATGTAATATCTGCTGCCCATTAAAAAGCATAACGCATAAAAGAGCATTTTAAAGCATCCACTCAACATACTGTATTATAAAATGATGACATTTCCAGTGGTGCTCTGTGAACATAAGGGGAACAGTATTGCTGTATCAATGGTAAATCAATGCCCACAAATGTATAATTAGGCAGCTGTGGGACTAAGCCAAGAGGTTAATATATGAAATAATAATTTTGGACCACTAAAAACCCTCAATCAAAATGATCTGGTGAGGAGTAGAGAAAAGTAGAGTTATAGAGTATGTAGAGAATTTTAAAATAATGATAAGCTAAACTAAAATATAGCCTGTTTTTTTATTTTCATTATGTATCAGCAGCTCTAAACAATGTCAATCATAAACTACTTATCTCAGAAAATATTTTTTATTTCTAAGTTCTAAGCAATCTTTGTGGTTACTGTTAATTTTTAATAACATATAAAAGTATCAAACTGGCATATTTTATTACTTTTCTTTCCATAAATATTGTATTCTACATGGAATTTAATTCTAATAACTGTCAATAAAGGCTAACATTCAACATACACGAACTCCGCTACCTGTATTTATTTTAAGATTAGGTTCAAATTGGTTGAGATTTGTTGAACTTACTTTTAGAAAAATTTGGGTCTCTGGGCTCTTATGGCTCTTCATATTCTAAATGTTAAGAAGTGATTTCAAATAATGATAGCACAATTAATGTAAATTTGAAGAAAAGAACTAGATCTACTTAAGTGCTGTTATAGTATGTGGCTACTTGAATTTTTTATGTGGAATATAAGAAACAGCACAGAGGATGATAGGGAAAGGGAGGGAAAACTGAATGGGAAGAAATCAGGGAAGGCAACAAAGCATGAAAGAGTCTTAACCATAGGAATAAAAACTGAGGGTTGCTGAAAAGGGAGGGGGTAGGAGGAGAGGGTAACAGGTGACTGGCATTAAAGAGGGCACATGATGTGATGAGCACTGGGTGTTAGGGGCAACTTATGAATTACCAAACTCTACATGTGAAACTAGTGATATACTATATGTTGGCTAATTGAATTTAAATTATAAAGAAACCTGTGAAATAGTATGTGAACTGTAAGTTTTAATTTTTGCTTTTGGTATGTGCAAATTTTTAGTCTGTGAATGAATATTAAATGATAGCTTTAAAAGTGAAATCTCTTTTAATAATTGTTTTAAAAATAATGATTCAAGGAGTGCCTGGCTGGCCCAATCAGAAGAGAACACAACTCCTGATCTTGGGGCCATGAGTTTGAGCCCCATATGGGTGTAGAGATTACTCAAAAAATAAATCAAACTTAAAAAAAATGAATCAAAAAATATTTATTATTTACTATTATAGGATTATTTCTGGTTTACTATATAGAGAATGTTAAAGTGTTAAAAATATCTATTATATATATGATAGATATGCCACTGAGATATACGCACATACACACACACATCATATCTATCTTATACTGTTTCTTGGACTAACAATTTGTGAATCATACACAAACCATTATGAATTCTTCAAAACAAAAATCAACATGTAAGACATCTTAGTAAATGATCAGCTGACTCCTTTGGGCAGCTGCCTGACCTCACTATGTCCCCTTCCTTCATAACCCACCAAATAAAAAAAAAAATATGCAAAAAATTCAAATGGTCACCTATCTCACAAAAGAAGATAAACAAATGGACTAAACATGAAAAGATGTTCACCTTCGTATATCATTGAGGAATTTCAAATTAAAATAGCAAGATACCAATACAGAAGCATTAGAATAGCCAAAGTTCAAAACACAGATGATATCAAATGCTGCCTCAAATGGGTGGAGCAATAGGAACTTTCATTCATTGCTGGTGAGAATATCAAATGGTATAGCTATTCTGGAAGACAGGCAGTTTCTTACAAAAGTAAATACACTCTTACTATATGATTAGTAATTGCACTCAGTGGTATCTACTCAAATGAATTGAAACCTTAGGTTCAAAAAAAAAAAAAGAAAAGAAAAGAAAACTTAGGTTCACAGGTAAACCTACGCATGGATGTAACATAAGCTTTATTCATAATTGTCAAAACTTGGAAACAGCCAAGATGTCTTCCAGTAGGTGGATGGATAATCTGTGATACATCTGAACAAAGGAATATTATTCAGCACTAAAAAAGAAATGAACTATCAAGCTACAAAAAGACATGGAAGAAACTTAAATGCATATTATTAAGCAAAAGAAGGCGATGTGAAAAATCTACATAATGTATGATTTCAACTATATGACATCCTGGGAAAAGTATAACTATTCAGACAGTGAAAAGATCAGTAGTTGCCAGGTGTTAAAAAGGAAGAAGATATAAATAGGCACAATCAGAGGATTTTTAGGACCATGAAACTATTCTATTATCATATGGTAATGACAGATAATGTCACTGTACACTTGTCAAACTTACAGAATGAACATCAAGAGCGAGCTCTGGTGTACACTACGGACTTGATGTGATGAAAAGTGTCAATATAGGTTCATTGATTGTAACAAATGTACAACTTTGGTGAGGGACACTGATAATGGGGGAGTTAGTACACATTTGAGGACAAAGGATATATGAGAACTCTTTATTTCTGCTCAATTCTGCTGTGACCTTAAAACTTCTCTAAAAAATAAAGTTTATTAATGGGGCGCCTGGGTGGCTCAGTCGTTAAGCGTCTGCCTTCGGCCCAGGTCATGATCCCAGGGTGCTGGGATCGAGCCCCACATCGGGCTTCCTGCTCAGCAGGAAGCCTGCTTTTCCCACTACCATTCCCTCTGCTTGTGTTCCCTCTCTCGCTGTGTTTCTCTCTGTCAAATAAATAAAATCTTTAAAAAAAAATAAAGTTTATTAAAATATAAATATATAAATAAAGGTAAAAAATTCACAAGAAGACACTGTCACATTACAAGTTAATATTTGATTCAGCATTTCAGAGATCCAGGTTCAATTACAGTGAATATAGTGATTTAGAAAACAAGTCTTCAAAAAGACTAAGATAGTGACTTCCTCAGAGTTGAGTTGCCCCTGCTGAGACCCCCTGGAGCCTACACACCAATTTGCCTCTGGTCTGCTCTGCAACTATCACTCCTTCTCTATAATCACAAAGCTTCATACATGTGTGAATTTTTCTCTCATCAAATGGGAGCTGTGGTTGGCCTATCATTAGGAATGAAATGCTCTAAAAAACTTTTGGAACTGGTTTAAAGAAAATTATTGGACACCTATGGTTTTATAGAGAAAAAATAAGGAGTGAAGGAAAGAAGAGATTCAGGGAAACAGTAGTAACTGCTAAGTGGTTTGATTATATGCTCTAAGAAAGAAAGAAAAAGATTTTCTCAGCTGAAGAAGACGGCTAGTAAATATGTTATTGTGGAATTGTTAAGAAACTGACATTCTTACTGTTCACAAAAGATGGAGACTTCATTTTTTTCTTCATAAAAATATTACAGAAAATTGTCCTTTCTCCCCCCATCTATATACCATAATGATGATTCAGCTAATTCTGTTGGGAATTAATTATCTGACAAAGAATTTCTCCCCCCAAAAATAAATTTTGGTATTAAAAAACAACTCTGCCTAGCTTATCTCTATAACTTGATTTTTAAAAGTTAACTAGTTTGAAACATTCAACAGGTTCTATGTGTAATTATTTTTTGGACTATTACTCTGAAATTCTTTCATAAGTCTCTCTCAAAACGAGTAATGTAAAAACTAATGGCTGACACTAATTTCAATATAATTATTCAAAACTAGACACACTCCCATATACACCTATGAACTTTGTCCTTTTAAAATATTTTCCCAGTTTTTGTTTTGCAGCTTTCCCCCTCTTATTCCCAGTATCTTGTTTTTAGTTTTTAGGAGGTCATATCTTTACATTCAAATTTATGAACTTCTCATTTTCTAAACATCCCCCCGGCAATTTTGTGTAATTCCTTTATCCTCATTGGCATATGAAAACACCTACAATTTATTTCATTTAGAAATCATTATCACTTATGTCAGAACATAAATAGATGCTTTAAATAAAAATTGTGTTGCCACAAACCTACTTTTCTCTTTCCAAAATATGTTTCAATTGCCTTATGAAAGTCACAGTCTTAACAACAATGCTCACATTCGCTCAAATATAAATGTATGGTTGTGTACACATTAATATATATTTGTTTAGTTTAATGAGTGTGCCATTCTCTATTCCATGGGGGGAATAAACAACCAAGATACATTTCTTAGGACTCAGGACCTATGGAATATAGCAGATGGTTCTGAATATGTACTCTGAACTTGACAACTTGGGTTTTCATCCTGGCTCCTGACTTTAAGAACCTTGTAAAAGGTTCTTAATTTATCTATATTTTAATTTCCTCATTTGAAATAAGGATAATTTAGGAATCATACTTTGCTACATATAGAATATTTTGATTGGAGTGCCTGGGTGGCTTAGTCAGTCAAGCATCTGCTTTCAGCTCAGGTCATGACCCCAGGGTCCTGGGATCTAGCCCCATGTCAGGCTCCCTGTGCTCAGCGGAGATCCTGATCCTCCCTCTCTCTCTGCCTGCAGCTCCCCCTGCTTGTGCTCTCTCTCTGTCAAATAAATAAATAAATAAATAAATAAATAAATAAATAAATAAATAAATAAAATCTTTAAAAAATAAAATAAAATATTTTGATTACTAACTGGGACATTGTAAGCATTCAATAAATGTTGGTGCCCATCATCATTGTTATTAAATATGGATTAGAAAATTTATCTAAGAATGAACTTAAGCACATAATCAGATTGCTGGTAATAAACATTTTACTTTTCCAGTTTTCTCAGTCATTGTAGGAAAGCAATTAACTTTTAGAACTATGTCACTTAGGGAAAGGAGGCATCTTTCTTAAATTATCAACTTTTTGTTATTTGAGTGCCCTGAATCTCTTCAACCTAACTCTGATATTTTCAGAGGTAGAGACATATTCTATAAGGGCCAAAGAGTCATAGCAAAGTCTTAGTCAAAGGAATTATACAGAAAAGAGTAGGTAGAGAAATCACACGTTGCCTTTCACAGAGATACTGCATGTATTAGAGAAGGCTGAAGACCGGCTGACCGAAAAGCAGAAGTTGCTATGGAGAGAAACAGAGTGAGTGATTTCAAACATTGAATGAGACACATTATGTTGTTGATGCTCTTGATATCAGAATTATCCAGCACTATAGACTGAGGACAGTGTGATACAACTTAAGGATATTGTCTTTACAAGTAGAAGGATGCTTGCTTATCTGAAAAAGTGAAATCTCCATTTTTTAGAGAGGTGTTTCAATAAATAAGTCCTTACAAATGACCATCAAGGTATTCGCGCATTTTAACTTATCGAATCAATGTAACCCATGGTACTAACCTTTTATATTTCAAGGTAAACTTAAGTCTCTCACATTAAATCAATTTGTTTTATAATGTTATGTTTATCTATGATAACTACTACTCTTAGGTGAACTGAAAAACACAATATCATTCTGCTAAAATTAGGAATTAATTTAAAATTGCATAGTATAAAACTGATTGTCTTCTACCAGAGTAACTGCAAAAGAATAGAAATCTGGATTCATGATTTTCTTTTATTGAAGGAGCTCTGATACATCCTCATACCTTTCCTGTTGTTAATCATAGAAAAGCATGTGTTAAATGTGATTTAAAAATAAATAAAAAGTATAATATCTTTTATAACATCAAAACTAGCTCAAGAAAAAATTGTTGATAGAAATTTTTGCATGTCTGAAGTATTTCAAACATGAATTCACTTGTCTTTTTATTCTCCTGTCAAGCTTACTTTCACTTACTTAAAATCAACTTCTCAATTTCCAGCTCTCGGAAGACCTTAGTGTTCTGGTTGAAAGAACCATATAAAGCTCAACTCAAAATCTCACTCTTCCAGTTTTAAAATATGTTTCTAAGAAGGCCCAATGTCACCGCAGTTTGGAGGACAATAAGAGAGGAGGGACAAGTTGCTATGGGAACCAGAGGATCACTTTGATGAAAATTTGCAGTTTACTCCTGGGCACAAGAGGATGGCATGGCAATGACAACATAAACTTTCTCAAGTATAAACTTATCTACAAAGCTAAAGCACTAACATCAGGTTAATTATGAATATATGCTTTTATTAGAAGGTAAAATATATAATATAAATAAAATTTTCAAAATATTTTAAGGTTCCTAACTGCTTTTGTTCTTTCCAGTCTATATTTTTTACCATCATAATTCAGTGCTCCAACAGGGCCTAAATTATACCCTAATATTTATTAATATATATATTAATTAAATAGTTAATATATTTTAATTAAATGAATAAATGAGGAAATGTATCCTAAAATCACACAACTTTTATGTACAAATATTATTCCCAAAATTATTTACTATCATAAAAAACTAACAACCTAAAAGCTACTAAAACAAATAAAGAGCTTATTATAATTCCTATGAATGTAGAACTAGTAGTCATTAAATGTTAACATTCTGGATAAGGTTTAGCAAGGATGCTGAGGAAAAGGTTAAGACGAGACAAATCTCCATTATTATATTATTACTTGCTGTGTATATATGGTTTATATCTACTTGCCCTTACTCCCACACCCACACCATTTCATGAGTACCTTGAAGGCAGATGTCCTGCCCATTCAATCTCACATCTCTACTATCTATTGCATAGTGTAAAGTAAATATTCAGTTAATGTTTCTCAATTAAATTGATAAAACTAAAACAACTGCTGTGAAAGATAATGATGTCAAGTATTAATGAAGGAATTAGCTTTCTTATACATTGTTACTGTTAGGAATAAAAATAGAGACAGACACTTTAAAAAAATAGCTCATCAGGAAATAATAGATTCACATATTCCATGATCTAGCAGTTCCATTCTAAGGTATGTACATTAGAAAGACTATTCCACAGGAGACATGTATAGGAATGTACATAATTTTACTGCTCTTAATCACAAAATGCCAATAATATCAGGTATGATTTATTGAGCACTTATAAAATAGCTGGAGCTCCTTTTCCTTTAATCCTCAACGTACTCTTAAGAGTGATGCACTATATATGTTTTTAACAGACATGGACATTTTAAGTTAAGGAAGATTAATTCATTTACTCAAGTAAATACTAAAGCTAGTATTTAGTAGCTAGTAAATACTAAAGCCTCACTCTCTGGATTCAGAACTCAGGCTAAACTGGCTTATACAAACAAATAAACAAATTTGGACATTAGTTCCACATACTTCAACATAATAATAGGTGAATGTAAGTTGTGATACATATATACAATGGAATAATATAGAGCAAAAGAACTTCAAAACAACAGAGTTTCATGTGCTGACCTAATGAATTTCATAAACAAAATCTGGACGTTAACATTATACTTATATATTCTACTAACCTTTCTGACATCTGGCCAAGTCTTATTCACAGTTAGTTCATCATCATTTCCTTTCTTACACTGCATATATATTAAGCAGAAAAAGAGGGAGGATAAGTATAAGACTCTAACAACTTTATTATCCAATAAGGTTTATTTATTGTTTTAAGGAAATATTTTGATCTACCAAATAATTAAACACAGATTAACAGACACTTCTCCAAAGAAGACATACAAATGGCTAACAGACACATGAAAAAATGTTCATCATCTTTAGCCATCAGGGAGATTCAAATCAAAACAACACTGAGATACCACCTCACACCAGTCAGAATGGCCAAAATCAACAGGACAGTTCACAACAAATATTGGAGAGGGTGTGGAGAAAGGGGCACTCTCTTACACTGTTGGTGGGATTGCAAGCTGATGCAGCCACTTTGGAAAACAGTGTGGAGATTCCTCAAGAAATTAAAAATAGAGCTACCCTATGACCCTGCCATCGCACTACTGGGTATTTACCCCAAAGAAGCAGATGCATTACAAAGAAGGGCCACATGTACCCCAATGTGCATAGCAGCAATGGCCACAATCGA
>JAQQSY010004513.1:0-12267 GCA_028646535.1 Procyon lotor
GAGCCCCGCATCGGGCTCTCTGCGCGGCAGGGAGCCTGCTTCTCCCGCTACCATTCCCTCTGCTTGTGTTCCCTCTCTCGCTGTTTCTATCAAATAAATAAAATCTTTAAAAAATAAATAAATAAAAGCAAATATACATATATGTGATACTAGAATATAAAAAAAGCAAATATACATATAAATATAGATAGATATCATATCTTTCAATTTGTTAAATGGTGGCATACTATATGTACCTCTTTCCATATTTTGTTTTCAGCTAATGTATACTGGAGATTGCTCCATAGGAATACATAGAAATATTCATATTCCTTTAAAAATATTTTTAAAGGTGTAGTTGAAAGATAATAATAGCAAATGTTTAAAATGTAAACTTTTATCCATTTTTACATATGTATGCACCACAGTCAAAACAACAGGTACTTCTACTATTCTTATAAGTTTGTGCTTCTTTGTATAATACCCTTGTCTCTGACCAATTACTTTTTTTTTTTTAAGGTTTATTTGAGAGAGAGAGGGAGAGAGAGAGCACGTGCACAAAAAAGCACATACAAGCAGGGGGTGGGGCAGAAGGACAGGGTGCGAGAATCTCAAGCAGACTCCCCACTGAGTGCAGAGCTGGATGCTGGACTCCATCTCATGACCCTGAAATCATGACCTGAGCCGAAATCAAGAGTCGGGTGCTTAACCAACTGAACCACTCAGGCACCTTCCAGCTGATTTCTGATCAGCTTCCTGTCACCACAGATCAGATTTCATTTTCTAGAAATTTATGTAAATGGAATAATATGATATGTATCCTTTTTTATTGGCATCTTTCACCCTGCACAACAATTTTAAGATTCATCCATGTTGTTGCAACTAACAGTAGTTTGTTGCTTTTTACTGCTAAGTAGTATTCTATTGAATGGATAAACCACACTATTTACCCATTTACCTACTTATGGGTATTTGGGCTATGTCCAGTTTTTGGCTAATACCCATAAAGCTGCCATGAACATTCATGTACCAGTATCTGTGTGAATATATCTTATTGGTTTCTTTAAAAGTTAAACATACACTTAGCATAGAACTCAAATCATTCCACTCCTAGGTAATACTATTTTGTAGCTGCACAATACTATTTTGTGTAGATGTCTCATAGTTTATAGGATAGTTCCCTGCTGATGGACATTAAAGTTGTTTTTAGTTCTTTACATAGTAAACATATAATCTTCTGTATATGTCTTTTGACAATTCTTTCAGTACATATTTAGGGCGTATTCCTCGAAATGGGATTTTTACCCAAGATTTTCCAGAGAAATCATCCAGTTCTGTGCATTTTCTGCATCTGGAAACTTGAGCCAAAAATATGTGAAATTACAGCCAACTCCAACCCCTCCCCAGCTCAAATAATGACAAGTTCAAAGAGAGATGCACTTTAAATTGAAGGTCCCAATACATTAAAAGTGAAAGAAGAGAAAAAGATATATCACGCCAAGAGTGATCACAAGAAATCTGATGTGGCTATATTAATACCAGAGTAGAATTTAGGACAAGAAGTATTACTAGAAAAAAAAAAAGACGTATTACTAGAGATAAAGATGGATACTTCATAATGTTAAGAAGGTTAATTCACCAAGAAGACATAACCCTAAATGTGCACACCCTTAATAACAGAATCTTTCCTTAACCATATACTCAATTTTCATAAGAAATTGAATATTGCTGTATTTTATAAAATCCTTTTTCACTGTTCTATCTATTCATGGGCAAATACCATCCTGTTTTTACTAAGGCTTATAGAAACTTTGTGATATACTTTTAATACCTAGTAGATTTAGGCCCTCAATCTGGCCTCACTGTTCTCAGTTTTTCTAGCTACCATTACTTGTTTTTCTCCCTTGAAGTGGACTTTATAATCAATTTATCTAGCTCCATAAAAAAAGTCTCATGGTATTTTTATTGTGTTACATTAAATTTATAAACTAACTTAAGAAGAAAAAAATCTCTATGATGTTGAGCCTTCCTACTCCAAAACATATATTTTTTCATCGATTCAAGTCTATTTGGCTTATTGATTTTTTACCTTATAAAATAAAGCTATAGACAAATTATGGCAGACATCATAATAGTTACAAAACAGAATGTCATCAATTTTGGAAATGCAGAAGAAAAAGCATCAATGATCATAGTTGAGGGACAGAAGGTGAGGAGAAGCAGGAAGAAGTGTAGGGCTTTATTATCTTTAATGAAGTAAGAAATCCAGAGTTGACAAAACACGAAGAGAGGTGTTTACATATTCTTACAGACATTAGCAAAATTAAAACATAGTTATATTACTATGTTGTGGGAAGGAAGAAGGGTCAAGAAGGTGTACAGAGCTAAAGCATTGTCCACCTTTACAGGACTTAACACGGAATGTCTAACAACAATAATCCAAAGATTTGGAGGACCATGGGGATATGTTTAATGGATAATTACGGGAAGTAGGAGACCCTAAACAATTTGAGCTCTGTCCTCAAACTAGGGTTGCTGCCTTCCTTTCATCATGTGGATACCTACAGACCCAACTCTATTTTGGAGCTTTTCCCCCTGCACAGCAAAGACAGAAAGTTGCTCACCATTTCATAAGCAATAATCCCAACCCTTAGCAGAAGCATGCCACACCACAGCTGGGGAAGCAAGCACTAGACTGGTGCCTTCTGTGTTTTCCATCTGATCCCTGGGCCCCAAGAGGGACTTCTGTTCTTTTTATTAAAATCTAGGGGTTAATTGATTTGATTACTCATGCATACTAGGGAACAGTAAGTAGGCTATAAATTATTGAAGTGGGTTGGCTGAATTCAGTTTACAATCGCAGGCAGTGATTTGGGGAAGTAGGCGATAGAGGAAGGATAAGGTTCCCCCAATTAGGGCCTTGAAAAGCCTCAGGCTCTAGCAACAACCACCCCAAATTCTTCCATGATTTCTCAGTAAAGCTTCTCCCTACTCCCACCTACCCCCCTTGTTGGGTTGCTCTTTTGTGCCTTTTATTTTTACTCTTTAGGGCTCTCCATTTATTCATTTAGATAAAAATATGTGAAGGGATGGGTAAAGGGTGGGACTGGAGAACATGAGACAGAGTATGCAGTGCTACGTCCAGTCTTATGTGGAGAAAAAAAGAAAGTCCCTCCTTTCTCTGTCAAAACAATTTCCAAGTTTAGATCTACCATGAGAAATACGATTATTAAGTTGGCTGGATCATCAGGTCTGCTGACCACCATGTCTCCTGTGGTGAGCCCACAAGATAAAGAACTATAATCTGAGGCATCTTTGGTGACTTCAGAATAAAAGCAAAGAAAACTGGAGTGTGCAGCAGGACAGACCTCTTTCATGAACAGAGAAAAATTCGCAATGACAACCCCCTGGGCCCCATGGAGTACCTTAGGTGTTAGCTCTCTAGGAAAGTTGCCCATCAAAGGCTAATTAAATGAAACGGTGATAATTTCCTATGGAGGGTTGGCCAAGGCCAAAGTAATAAAGTGGTACATTTTGCATTTCCACCCCAACCACAACAGGAGAGTGTAGACACAGTCAGTACAAGGACAGTCAGGTCTCAAATCCTCGGCTCCCAAATCCTATGTCATGGAAAACACCCCCTGATGTGGCTTTCCTGATACCTGCCATTGGAGATTACCATATACTTACTCTAGGAAAATAAGTTATGTTTGTGAGCATTAGCCTGGAACATGAAGCTGTTGGTCTGAGCACTGGGACAATTACTAAAGACAAGGTGACGTAAGGTGACTCAGGTATGCAAGGAAGAAGAGAGAAAGAAGTAACAATAGAAAGGCCAGCAAGAAGAAAGGAGAGGCTTTGTGTCTGAGAGGGAACTGTGACTGAGTGAGTTGGACACGTTTTCCTTGGCCCGTATTGCCTGTCACAGGCGCAGAGGACTCCCCTCAAAGCCACACGCAGGAGGAATCCCATTTCCCCCTACACTGGGGGCATGGTTGGGTGTTTCCCTCCCTCTAACCTTCTACTTCACCTGCTGGCTAACTGTGGAGTTGGAGCCTGTGCTCAATTCTGTTCCCCACTTGTGAGAGGAAGGAAGGGCTGTCACACTACCTCCATCTTCTTGTGTCTCTGAGGCAGCGTAGTACATGGAGTTGTGGTGTTGGCTAAACTTTAATCCGTGTCCACTCAGATGAAGTCCACATCTTCTTTGAAGAGCAAACACCTTCCCAGGATCATTGACTGCTGAGTGTCTGTGGTGCCTGAAAGCCCGACAGGGTCATCCTGACAAGCTTTCCTGCCCTCATGCACCTTCTCTCATTCAACCCCAGTAACATTTCCTGCAGCTCTGTTTCACACACTCACTCTGCCCTACCCACATATTTTTCTATTGCTGGGAGCCAACATCTCCTATATTCAACAATTCGGCCAACATTTGTTTGTACTGTGGGTTTATTCTCTAGCTGAATGGAGGTAAAAAAAAAAAAAAAAATCTGGTAACAAAATTAACTAGTACAAACACTGGGCCAAAAGGAGTAGAGTGGAAATATAAATTAAACCCTATGGGAGACCAAGAGAAAAGATGATTAATTACCACAAAGTGAATCAGGAAATGCTTCATGGAAATTGTATCTGCGCTGGGCCTCAGTGGGCAGGTTTCAACAGGCAAAATAGGAAAAGGTATTCCAGAGGGCAGAAGCAGTGTAAAACTAGGACATAGTGGGAAAAGGTTAGGGTAGGTGAAGTTCTGATCACTGAGGGCCTTGAATGCTGCACTCAGGAATTCGGACTGCATTCTGTAATCAGTGGAGAACCAGTGAAAGCTTTTACACGGTACCAGATATGACAACAGTGACTATAGAGTACTCACAGTGATCCAGGCATCCTACTAAACATTTCACAGGCATTCACTCATTTCGCCTTTGTAATGACCCCTTGAGGATGGCGAACTTGGACAGAAATTTGGGGATGGGTCAGAGGCAGAATGATTAGGGGAGAGGTGGTAGGAGAGGACATGATTTCAACGGGCTAGGGCTCAGGGATGAGGCCCTGAAATCGAGCCTACTGGTAGCAGCAATGAGGACTGGCATTAGAATTCTGAGAGAGTAGAATCAGAATGGCTAATGGTGGCCAATTAGCTCCTGGAGTCAAGGGTGCCAGTGACTAGGAGATCTAGAAGGAAAACAATGGTAAACAAGGTCAGCAGTCTTGGGACTTAGCTCCTCTACCCAAATTCCTAGTCTTAGGAGTAGGAGGCACTTTCCCATTAGCCAATTATGAGACTTGGAGGGTCAGGAAAGTCATAGCAATGAGGGCTCTTCCATTTGGTGAGAGCAATGAGGGCTCTTCCAATGAGGTGGAATACCAGCTGGGATGAAGAGGCAAATAAACTGGGAGCAATGAAAACCCTCTCTACAGTTTTATTTTTAGTGGGGGCAAGAGAATGTACCATTCACCAAATTCATACGTGAATTTCACCTCACCTAGGAACTATGAGCTGTGTGGCAGGCACTGTGCTGGGCACTTCACAGACCTCATGTCATTTAATATTCAAAATATTACTATATTGCTTTACTATAATGAAACTGAGATTCAGAGAAATTAGGTAACCGCCCTGAGCTCACAAAGCTACTAAGGGGTAGCGCGCGCGTGCACACACACACACACACACACACACACACACACACACACACACAGAGTCGATGCTTCTGACCAGTGTGTGAAACTGTCTACAGGGAAGATGACTTCTCACAAAGCCATGTGTGGCTCAGGTTGGGTTCATTCTCACATCTGTTCATTCAGATATTAGTATATTCATTCATTTATTCATATATTATACAATTACTGATCGTCTACTGTGTGGCAGACACTGTGCTGGGTAATTAGGATAACAAACTACTTAGATGCCATCTCTGCCCTCAGTGAGAACAATCTAGAAGGGGGGCAGGCAAGTGAACAGAAGAGGGCAGCTAACCTGGCTTGTGGCGGTGAAAAGGAAACTGAAGACTTTCAGAGGCGACTCCTGGGCTCAGTTGGGAAGGAGCAAAGGATGGCTAGGCTAAGGGGAGGAAGTGAGAAGGGAGCAATGTTCCAGCCAGTAGGGCAGCTGCAAAGGCACAGGCCAGCCTGAGAAATGATGAACTCTGTACTGAAGATGAGAAGCAACCCGGGTCGCCAAAGGCAGAGACAGAGGCAGAGGAGGCAGAGGCTGGAGTGAGGGATAGAGAACGTACCATTCAGAGTCAGCGGGTTGAATCTCAAGCTGCAAACCACTGGCAGCCACTGAAGGGCAGACTCACATTGAATTAAGCTCCCTCAGGCTGCAGTGGGGAAGAGACAGGAGGCCAGAAGGCGAGAAAGGAGGCTGCTGCAATGGTCCAGGTGTGGGATGACAGGTGCCGAGCAGAGGGGATAAGATTTGAAAAATGGTCACAGATAACACATGGGCTCCTAATAAGTGATCCTGGATGGGAGCAAAGGGCTGAGGCCCCCCTGAGGATGACTCGTGTCCTCAGCTGCCTCCGCTGGCAGGCCCACTCTCAATGGCCTTGTGTGGGCAGTGTGACAACCAGTCAATCCTTATGCTAAGAGAAGACCATCTATTTGGAAGCCTATGGGTTCCAAGCCACTGCTTTTGGGGGGTGTTAAGCCTCTCTGGAGTGAGGCTTCAGTCCTGGGGCCACCAGCCAAGGGAGGATATAGCCCTCTCTCCACATGGGAAAAGGTTAGTTCAGGAAGTCTGGGTCTCTCAAACCCTGCATGCTCCCAAGAAAAGACTTGACTTCAGGAATGGCCTTGGCCAGCTCCTGGGAGATGAGCTCTGAGTCTCTGGAATATTCTGCTTGATAAGAGTGTTTTTGTATGCCTGAAGCCTTGGGCCATATGTTACCAGTTTGATCAGACAGTTTATGCTAACAATGTGATCTGTAGTGAGCACCTGTTTTGCTCTGGGGGCTGAGGTCTGAGTCGCTGAGGTGAGCCACACAGCATAGCATCCCTGCATGACAGATTCCGCCCCCTCCAATAAAAACCCTGGACACTAAGGCTTGGGTGAACTTCCCTGGCTGGCAACACTTTGCATGTGTTCCCACACACAGCCACCAGAAGAATTAAGCATACCCCCATCAGCTCTACTGGGAGGGGACACCTGGAAGCTTGCACCTGGTTTCTCCTGGACTTAGCCTGGCACGCCTTTTTCCTTTGCTGATTTTCATCTATATCCCTTTACTGTAATAAACCCGAACCATGAGTAAAATAGCTTTCCTGAACCCTGTAAGTTCCTCTAACAAATCACAGAGACTGGGGTGGTCTGGGTACCCCAACACATTCTACCCTGGGGTGACAGCAGAAGAGACCGCTGGGACAAGCACACAGCCCAAACCCAGTATTTCACCCCAGAGTAGGCAACTTTAGAGTCACGCCCTGCAAAAACAAGCTAAGTGGGACCCTTCGTGTACTGGCAAGAATGCCTGAAACACAGGGAGGATATTTGCCAGCCTCTCACAATCCAAGGTCACCCTGCTGTTCTCCCTGTTGCCTCTAGGAGCCTGCTTTGATTCTGACCTCTGTTATACAACAAAGCACTTCACCTTTTTGTTTTCAGCCTTTGCAAAAAGCCTAATTTCCTCCCTCCACTCTTCCAGTTTGTTTCTTTTGCCAGATAGTTGTGCCAAAATTGGACCCATAACTGCAGGCAATTTCCAGATTCTGTAGAACAGAATTTGCCCTGAACAACAGATGTGAGAATCTACAGTATGTCCCAGAAACGTAATATATCACTGTGGTGTAAATTTATAGGTTATTCGAATAACGTGCTGTGATACAACAGGGAAATTAAGCCTCTCAGCAATGGGTATGATCTACAGCCAGGAAATCTGAGGTTCGATTTTATGTGAATAGAAGCTATTTGTGTGCAATCTTCCCCTTCACTTTACCACTCGGTCAGTTTGTTTACAGAACAAGAGATATCACTGATGTGTGGTATCTACCTCCTCTTCACATTTATCCAGGGAAGGATACAGATTAACAGGTATTTCTGCTCAACTTGCAGTCCAGGACATACATTCTTGGTATCAACTCGTAGCCTAGGCACTAGGAACTTTTTACAAGTTTCAGTTAAACTAATGACTTTTCAGAACACATCCTTGCACATATATGTAAAGCTTCTCTGAGTCTCTCCAGAGACTTCCCCTTCATTATCTCCCACTCTCTAGTACACTGAGGCCCTCAGCTCTGCACCTAGATCAGTGGCAAGCAAGATAGGAGGTTCTTCACCTGTTTATGACCTTGTAGGAGACAGGGCTCCATGTGGAAAACAGAAATCTGGGTATTGTAAGCAGAAAGGAATTTAATACAGGAAATGAGGTGGTAGCAAGCTACCGTAAGGGCTGAAGATATGGATTCTAGGCTGGGTTCCAGAAAGCCAGCACTAGAGCTGTAGAGTTCAAGTCCACAGTGCCATGCCTGCTAACCAAGGATCCACATTGTCTGCTACCTCCTCCACAACCACCTCCATACACCAGGAAGCTAGAGACAGACTGCTGCAGGACTCCCCTCTGTCCCTGACCTTGCTCAGCAACAGCCACCAACGGAGGAAGAAGACAGCCCCTCCCTCACAATTCAAATCCTGCTGGTGCACTGTAAGTGTATGCAAGACCCTTGCTGCGAGGGAAGCTTGGGAACTTTCCAGCATTCTTAGTACAGGAAACATACTGGGTGATGAGAGTGGAGGCTGAGTCAGGAGATACGCAGCACTCACTGCAGGCCATCGAGGTCCCTTCAGGATCTAACATTCCAGCTATGACCAGGATCCCAAATGGGAAAAGACAACCATCTCCAGAGAAGGACATATAATAGGCAAGTTTGCCATCTGCTACTCTCTCCCTTTCCATTGCCTTCTGCTTAGGAAGCAGTTATTTCCAACTTGTCCTGCCTACTTAGGCATCTCTTCTGACTATTTTCAATCTAGCCCCCTGTTCCTAAGAGTGGACACTGACTCCAAGTCTGAAGCTGGAAGGGATCCTGGAAACAACTCTTTATTTAAAGGAAAAGAGCTAGAACTTGAGAGTTTCCATAATTCTTCAACTTTATCACTCGGGTTTTCTACTACCTTCATCAAAATATTTAAGGTAACTCAGTGATGGTAGAGATGCCGTAGCTTTTTGCTTTCCAATTTTGTAAAGGTTAAAATGTCCTAGCCTTTCCTGTCAGGTATGACTCTCTTGATTTTGGATGCAGGTGGCCCCCAAAAGGGCCCTGGTTAACTGGACCTTAGGGGGGATCTTCCTAACTCTGACACAGGGAATGTAGGGACTATTCAGAAAGAGTAAGGATTTTAGTGAGCGAGATTTTCATTTGTTTCATTTGTTGCTCTGTATATTTCTGTTCTCTATTTCTTAAAACAATATGAGGTATGGAAAGCAGAGTTTAAAATATAACATAAAAGGAAATATGGTACTCCAGACTGGGGCTAGGAGGCAGAGATTTGACTAGTAAAACAGACACAACTGGGACTTCTGATTTTGAAGATGCCAGAGTCCAAGGAATTTGAGAGTAGAATTTTAGGAATTTTGTTAGAAGACATTATACTAAAGAGTCTGAGAGTTTGTACCACTGAATGTGACAATTGGTGAATAGACAAAGATTATTTTAAGGCAGAATTTCTTAACCTCAGCCCTACTGACATTTTGGACCAGATAATACTTTGCTGTGGGGCTGTCCTGTGCCAGGTAGACTACTTAGTGGTGTCCCCAGCCTATAGTTCTCAGGTGCAAGTAGCAACTCCACAGTCCCGATCACCAAATATATTATAATAGGTTACAACACACAGTTCATGTTAACATCATCTGAACCCAGTGGTCAATCGGAACATCTTGAAAAGTGAAATAATCGATCATATGTTCCTCCCAATGTGATGGAGTAGAAAGCAGCCAGCACTACTCATGCGGTACTACCGGGAAAAAAAAAAAAAAGAGTACTAAATCTACCTAAGTGTCTAGATTTTAACTATCTAGTAACAGCAAATACACGGGTTAAAGGAACAGGTTAAATGACACCAAGACAATGCACTCAGACAAATTCAGAACGAAGAAAATTCTAGAGGGCAAATAATCTAGTTTCTTCAACAAATAAATGGGATGAAACAGAAAAATAATAATAACTATTAATAAGAGCTATTAGAGAGTAAGAAAAATTTAAGATATAAACCAACCAAATGTAATTTTGTAGATAGGATTTAGATCTTGGTTCAAACCAACCAACCATAAAAAAAGATTTTTTGGGGGGGAAATTATCTGAAATTAAACATGAACTAGATATTAGATGATATTGAAGAATTTTTATTAACTTTTTGAGAATAATAACGGTATTGTTGTTGGCAGTCTTAAGAGTCCTTATGTTAGAGATAGACAAGGAAGCATTCACAGGTTAAATGATGATATTTGAGTTGGCTAAAATAGTCCAGATATATTCATGTATTACTTGTATAATTGAAATGTAAATGAAAAGTAAAAGAAAAAATAAAGTGCAGAGATCAATTCTTTCTTCTTCACCATTAACATAATACCAGAGGGATCTCATTTAATCTAAGGAGTTGGGTAGAAGGCAAGTCTATAGAAACCATGTTCCAACGATAAGAGATTATTGTAGAAGTGGCATTCTGAAGAGGAAAGAGAGAAGCCAGTAAAATGTGTTCTAAGACCTTGCTACTCAAAGAGTGGTCCATGACCCAGCAGCACAAGCATCTCTTGAGTTTTATAAATGTAAAATCTCAAGCCCACCTCAGACCCACTGAATCAGAAACTGTATTTTAACAAGATACCCAGATGATTCATTTGCACATCAAAGTTTGAGACTCACATGCTCATCTTTTAATAAAATTGTTTCATTATCTACCTCTGAAAGCTCCTAGTGACCAAATCTAAGATTTCATGCGGGATCCCCTGGGAGCAAAGATTTGTGTATTAATCTGTTGCAACACCTACACTGGTTCCTTTACTAATGGCTGATCCACCGTCTATTCCTGGCCCCAAGCCACACAACATCCTCCCTGCCATGCTTCCTAATTGGTAATCTGCCACCCATGACCTTGACCAGATGGTGTACTGCCTTGGGACCCCTGGCCTCATCAGCTGATTCCACACTTAGGCAGAACCACATTACAAAGGGAGGTTAGTGCCTGGAGCATCCATAGAGATGGATGGGCCCCCGAAGATTGTGGCATGCAATTAAAGGGAAAGAACTCTATTAAGTATTTTTATGAGAGGCCAAGGCCCTTTACAGATAGGGGTCACCAGCCCTGCTATTAATCTAGTCTTGCTCTGTCTTCCAAACAGAAAATACTTTACATATGAAGAGATATGAGGAGGGCACAGGGGCAAATGTGGAGTGCTTCACATCCATTCGGACAAGTGGAACTCTCTTCTACCTTCTCTTTCCCCAAGACAGAAAGGAAGGTTTGTCTCCATTAGTGCAATCTTTCTTTTTGAGCAGAGCCAACTTGGGTGCGGTGTCTTCTGCTTTGTGATTAACTTTTGTTCATGCACATATCTGTTTAATGAATATTGATTCTGGTGACCGCTTTGATTAATAGGGTCTGAGGAATTTCACACTTAATATCTGAATTGAGATGAGGCACGTGGCATCATTTCAATTCTCAGGGAACTGGCAACTACATCACAGCCTCTTTTGTGAGGTGTCTTAAAAGAAATCCTTTCCATGTTTCTGAATATTTGCCATCAGATATGCCCAACATCTTCAAGTCTAACTCTTGGCTTTGTGTCAGCTGCCAGAGGGTGAAGAAAACAGAGCAGAGCTGAGGGACTGTGTGGGGTGAGTGGTTTAGGATGTGGGCTCTGAAGCCAAATTGCTTGGGTTTAAATCCCAATTTTACTACTTGCCACCTCTTTGCCTCAGTTTCCTACATGTAAAATGGGGATGATAATGTCTTCTGTCTCATAATTTCATTGTGAGGGTTAGATGAAATTCTATCTGTAAAGCACTCAGACCAGTGCCTGGAACAAAGTAAGGGCTCATTAATGTCACTGTTATCACCTATGCAAATACTACGTTCCAACACCATTCTCTGACACTAATTGGTTGTCCTACAGTTCCATTTAATCTGCTACTAACTACTGAAACTTAGCCCAGAAGTTAAGGGCAAAGTTCTTTTATTCTGACCTATCTGAAACTAGTTACCCGATCCCACAAGATAAAGGGTAAGATTCCCAAGACCGCCTTTACTTCAGACACCAGTTGCAAGTGGTATCCCCAGGATACTTGCACTTCTGTGTG
>JAQQSY010004514.1:0-12267 GCA_028646535.1 Procyon lotor
ACCATAAGAGACTCCTAGACTCAAGAAATGAACTAAGGGTGGCCGGGGGGGGTGGTGGGGTAGGGATAGGGTGGCTGGGTTGTGGACAATGGGGAGGGTATGTGCTATTAAGTGCTGTGAAATGTGTAAGCCCGAAGATTCACAGACATGTACCCTGGGGCAAATAATACATTATATGTTAATAAAAAAAATAAATAAAAAAAAATAAAAAAATAAAAAATAAAAAAACAAGATATAAAAACAAGTATTAATATACTATTGGCTCATTATTCCACTTTTTATTCTTCTACAGGATTTATGAGTCAGAACCATAAAAAAAGAATATAAATCTGTGATAATGGGTACATAATATATAAAAAATGTAATTTGTGATGTCTATAACAAAAAAGGGGGAGCATAGCTATAAAGGAATCAGTTCGCTATGCAATTGAATCATTGTCTATGTGATGTGATCAGATGGATCTGGTTACAATAAATTGTTATGATGTTAGGTTATTATATGTAACCTCAATGGTAACCAAAAAGGAAATATATATAGAATATTCACAATTAGAAATGAGGAGGGAATTAAAACATTTCATTACAAAAAAATTAACTAGAAATGAAGGCAGTAATGGAGTAAATGAAGAAATTATTGCAAGATATACAGACTTCGGAATTGTAAAAGCACATTAAGTAAAAAGTGAAGAAATCTGAATAAAATATGGACTTTAGTAATGTATCAGTATTTATTATTAATATATATTTGTTAATTTATCATTTTTTATTTTGGTACTTGTTAATTATAAAAAGTACCATGTTAATGCAAAATATTAACAATAAGGGGAATTGAGTGTGGATATGTAAATTTCTATTATCATCTCAATTTCTCTGTATATCTAAACCTGTTCTAAAAATTTTGATTAAAAATAGATGTTTTGGTATGGTAAAATGTCATTAACATGACAAGGAAGCCCACTTTCACCACTCTTGTTCAACATTGTACTAGAAGTCCTAGAGACAGCAATCAGACAACAAAAAAAAACCGTTAAAATGTCTATACTGCTCAGAGCAATCTATACTTACAATGCCATCTGATCAAAATTCAACTGGTTTTTTCCAAAGGGCTGGAACAAACAATCCTAAAATTTGTATGGAACCAGAAAAGACCCCGAATTGCTAAGGAAATGTTGATTCAAATCAAAGCCATACTGAGATACCATCTTACACCAGTTACAATGGCCAAAATCAACAAGACAGTACTAACAACAAATATTGGAGAGGATGTGGAGAAAGGGGAAAATTTGTATGGAACCAGAAAAGACCCCGAATTGCTAAGCAAATGTTGAAAAAGAAAAAACAAAACCGAGGGCATCACATTGCCTGATTTCAAGCTTTACTACAAAGCGGTGTCACCAGGACAGCATGGTACTGGCACAAAAACAGATACTCAGACCAATGGAACAGAGTAGAGAGGCCAGATATGGGCCATCAGTTCTATGGTGAAATAATCTTTGACAAACCAGGAAAAAATATCCAATGGAAAAGAGAGAGTCTCTTCAATAAATGGTGCTGGGAAAATTGGACAGCTATATGTAGAAGAATGAAATTGACCATTCTCTTACACCATACACGAAGATAAACTCGAAATGGATAAAAGACCTCAAGGTGAGGCAGAAATCTATCAAAGTCCTAGAGGAGAACTTAGGCAGTAAACTCTTTGACATTAGTCACAGCAACTTCTTTCAGGACAGGTCTCAAAAAGCTGTGTCTCTAAGTGTTTCCAAAAAGAAACAAAAGCAAAAATGAACTTTTGGGACTTCATCAAGATAAAAAGCTTCTGCACACAAAGGAAACTGTCAACAAAACAAACAGGCAACCCACAGAATGGGAGAAGATATTCACAAATGACACTACAGACAAAGGTCTGATATCTAAGATCTATAAAGAACTTCTCAAACCCAACACTCACAAAACCGGTAATCACATCAAAAAATGGGCAGAAGACATGAACAGACACTTCTCCAAAGAAGACATACAAATGGCCAACAAACACATGAAAAAATGTTCATCATCTTTAGCCATCAGTGAGATTCAAATGAAAACCACACTGAGATACTATCTTACACCAGTTAGAAAGGCCAAAATCAACAGGACAGTAAACAACAAATGTTGGAGAGGATGTGGAGAAAAGGGAACACTCTTCCACTGTTGGTGGGAATGCAAGTTAGTGCAGCCACTTTGGAAAACAGTGTAGAGATTCCTCAGGAAATTAAAAATAGAGTTACCTTATGTCCCTGTAGTTGCTCTACTGGGTATTTACCCCAAAGAAGCAGATGCATTACAAAGAAGGGCCACATGCACCCCAATGTTCATAGCAGTAATAGCCAAATCACCAAAGTGTAGAAGGAGCCATGATGCCCTTGAACAGATGAATGGATAAAGAAGATATGGTCCATATATACAATGGAATATTATGCCTCCATCAGAAAGGATGAATACCCAACTCTTGTATCAACATGGAAGGGACTGGAGGAGATTATGCTGAGTGAATAAGTTAAGCAGAGAAAGTCAATTATCATATGCTTTCACTTACTTGTGGAGCATAAGGAAAAACATGAAGGACTTTATGAGAAGGAAAGGAAAAGTGAATTGGGGGAAATCAGAGGGGGAGATGAAGCATGAGAGACTGTGGATTCTGAGAAACAAACTGAGCGTTTTGGAATGGAGGGCAGTGGGGTGATGGATTAGCCTGGTGGTGGGCATTAAGGAGGGCACATACTGCATGGAACACTGTGTGTTTTGCATAAACAATGAATCTTGGAACACTGAAAAAAAGAAAAAAAACTTGGGGCTGTTTTTTGGCCTAGTCTGTTAAGCTTCCGAATCTTGGTTTCGGTTCAGGTCATGATTCAGGTTGATGAGATCAAGCTCTGTGAAGGACTCCCCACTCATCAGGGAGTCTGCTTCCCTCCTCTCTGCCCCCTCATTTGTGTACTCTCTCTAAAATAAATAATTAAATCTTAATAAATAATTAAATTAATAAGTTGGGATTAAAGAGGGCACATGCCATTATGAGCGCTGGGTGTTTTACACTACTAATTGAACACTATATCAAAAACTAATGATGTACTATATTCTAGGTAACTGAGCATAATAAAGTAAAAAATAATAATAATAAATAAAAATAAATAAATGCATGTGTAGGAGCAAAAAAAAGAAGAGAGAAAGAAAAAAGCAAATGAACAAAGGGGAAAAAAAGATGAACAAAAATAAGACTATTAAATATAGAGAAGAAACTGGTGGTTGCCAGATGGGTAGTGGGTTGGGTGATGTGTGAAATTTTTGAAGAGTATTAAGAGTAAACTTGTTGTGAGGAACACTAAGCAGTATACTTGCTGATTGCTATACTGCACACCTGAAACTAATAAACACTTTATATTATACTGGCATTTTATAAATAAGTAAATATCAAAACAAAAACTTAATGAGAGTGGAGTGAGGACTGAGAAAACTAACAATTGTATTATCTGGTACCTTTTATAAACCTATTTCTCTTTAGTTGCTACATATTGGGAGACACAGCAGTATATCTAATTATAATTTATAGTTACAACTATGGTGCATGTTCCTGTGTAAATACAAAATAGATTTTATTTTTGTCTACATTTGTCAGCAAAGGAATACTTACACATCCTCATACATTACCAATACAACAGTAAGAAGAAGGAGAAGCAGTCTGTTTACTGAAGGTCAGTTATGAGCCAGGAAATACAGTTTATATTTCCTTATATATCAATCCATTTAATATTCACAGTGTATAAGTTAAGTTGTATCTCTATTTCTCAAATATGGAAACTAAGGATCAAAAAGACTTAAAAATTTTACAGTATTACACAGCTAATAAATCAAGAGTTGAATGTCAAGACAAGATCTTTCTGGCTTCATTTTTTCCTAGTATCCCACAATACCATTATGTACTTATATTGCACATTTAATTGATAGGATGTTTGAATCGTTGTGTTGTTTTTTAAACAGTAATTAAAGCTGGTACAGATAAAACATATATTTATTCTAAAGAAAATATTAGATAAATTTCAGACAACAGTTCTATAACTTCTATTATTTCAGAAATTATTAACCTCTGTAAGCTTCTTAATTCATTTATTAAACTGATAAAATGTAAGGATTACAAATTAGTGGCCTGGAAATCACATTTTTAGCTCAAAATATTTTTTAAGGAAGGAAGACAAAGATCTGGGGATTGCTTGGCTTAGAAGTCATTTGAGAAGTGCATTAATTTCCTTGGCTAACTAATTTTAGTGGTTTTAAATCTTCTTTTTTTTCCCCCTCACAAATATGTTTATTTTTTTGGTGTTACAAGATTAATTCCTCATGCATCACACCCAGTGCACCATGCAATACGTGTCCTCCTCAATACCCATGATGAGGCTTGCCCACCCCCCAAAGCCCCATCCAAAACCCTCAGTTTGTTGCTCAGAGACCACAGTCTCTCATGGTTCATTTCCCCCTCTGATTTCTCCCCATTCCCTTCTCCCTTCCTTCTCACAATGCCCTCCATGTTTTTCTTTATGCTCAGCATGTGAGACCATAAGAAACTGGCTCTTTCCAATTGACTTATTTCACTCTGCATAATCTCTTCCAGTCACGTCCATCTTGATAAAAAAGGTGGATATTTGTCCTTTCTAATGGAGGCATAATATTCCATTGTATATATGGACCATATCTTCTTTATCCATTCATCAGTTGAAGGGCGTTTTGGTTCTTTCCACAGTTTGGCAATTGTGGCCATTGCTGCTATGAACATTGGGGTACATGAGGCCCCTCTTTGTAATGCATCTGCTTCTTTGGGGTAAATACCCAGGAGTGCGATGGCAGGGTCCTAGGGTAGCTCTATTTTTAATTTGTTGAGGAATCTCCACACTGTTTTCCAAAGCGGCTGCAACAACTTGCATTCCCACCAACAGTGTAAGAGGGTGCCCCTTTATCAACACCCTCTCCAACATTTGTTGTTTACTGTCCTGTTGATTTTGACCATTCTAACTGGTGTAAGGTGGCATCTCAGTGTGGTTTTCATTTGAATCTCCCTGATGGCTAAAGATGATGAACATTTTTACATGTGTCTATTAGTCATTTGTATGTCATCTTTGGAGAAGTGTCTGTTCATGTCTTCTGCCCATTTTTTGATGTGATTATCGGTTTTGTGAGTGATGAGTTTGAGGAATTCTTTCTAGATCTTAGATATCAGACCTTTGTCTGTAGTGTCATTTGCAAATATCTTCTCCCATTCTGTGGGTTGCCTGTTTGTTTTGTTGACAGTTTCCTTTGCTGTGCAGAAGCTTTTTATCTTTTTTCCCCCAAATATGTTTATTTTTTCAATGTTACAAGATTTATTGTTCATGCACCACCCCCAGTGCTTCATGCAATATGTGCCCTCCTCAATTTTAGAATTTATTTCAGGAAAAGAGGGCTCTTGAAGCTGTGCCATTTAGTGTTCTCTAAAAAAAACTTATCCATGTATATATTTTTTTAAAGATTTTATTTATTTGACAGAGAGAAATCACTAGCAGGCAGAGAGGCAGGCAGAGAGAGAGGAGGAAGCAGTCTCCCCATTGAGCAGAGAGCCTAATGCAGGGCTCAATCCCAGGACCCTGAGATTATGACCTGAGCTGAAGGCAGAGGCTTAACCCACTGAGCCACCCAGGCGCCCCTTTTATGTATATTTTTAAATAAAAAAAGTCTACCTTCTTCACTACCAGATTTTAGTGGAGATATATGAAAGGAGGACATTTTTTTAAAAAATATTATTTCCAGATTAATAATGAGGTGTTTTTATTTTTTAATTTGTATTTTTAAACTCCTGTACCAAATTTTGTATTTGTACTGTACTTGGAAAACAGGAACTGCAAGGAAAAATAAGAGCACAAGGGGTTTTCTCTTAATTTACTAGTATCACGTGGCTTTTTGCAATTTGCACATATGATTTATCTGAATACTTAGGATATGCCCAGTGTGTGTCTGTGTGTGTATTTTAATCATACTGTTACCAAACCAAATTAGAGCTGTTAATGAGGTGCTGAAAGAAGTAGAAATGCATAATTGAAGTAATTACACTCTCTCGATTACTTAAGAATGCTATATTCAAAGCAGTACAGGTAGTGCAATCCTTTAAGCCCATGACTGGCAATCTGAGAATCATATCACTGTTTTGTTTGCTAAATGTATTTTTCATATTTCTACACCATTTATAAGATAAAATGAATCTGGTTATATGTTTATGCAGATATTTTAAATATTCAGGGCCTGATATTACATAAAGGAAACATGTGTTGTATTTTTCAGAACATTGTATGACAAAATTAAAAGATAAATGTACCCTGGGGCAAATAATACATTATATGTTAATAAAAATTAAAAAAATAAAAAATAAAAAAAAAAATAAAAAAAAAAAAAAAGATAAATGTAATTCATACATGGAACAACTTTGAAAAAACATAATAATAGATTATTTCAGTTCTCAAAGCTGGATTAAAATTGATTCTAAAAAAGCAAAAAATATAAACTGAGTTGGATATTTTGGGGAGATTTTTTCCCTAATTTTAGTACTTATGAATTTGGCACATAGATATCTAAATAAGGCAGTATGTCAAGATCCACTTAATAATAAGGACATTCAAGAGAACAAATGAAAAAGAAGTCTCAGAAAACAAAAGCCAGCAATACAGACAAAGATATATTCTATATTCACATTAACTATTATAATTGCCCTGTAAAACTTCATTAATTTGGAATTTACTAATTCAGAATTTGCAAAACTTCAGAAGAATGGTAGTCTGATACTATTAAAAAAGTTTACCAAACGAATTAGTCAACAACAAAGAGAAATATCAATTAAAGAGAAGATACAGTAATAAGAGCAAAACTCTCTAAAGGCCTGATATACAAGGAAAACCATTTTCAATTTCTTCCTAAGTCAACATGACTATATAAAATGTGTTCAAACCAAAAGTCTAAGTCATAGCTTGTCACACATGAAATGTAAGTCTGTTTATGAATGAGTAGCCTAAAGGAAAACTGTCTTGTCCTTCAGATTTTTAAAATTTAATTAATTTAATTTAATTTTAAATTCCATTATAGTTAACATACAGTGTTATATTAGTTTCATGTGTACAATATGGCAATGCAACAATTCCATACAAAACCCGGTGCCCATCAGACAAATGTGCTCCTTAACCCCCATTGTCTATTTTACCCACCACCCCACCCACTGACTATCTGCTAACTATCAGTTTGTTCTCTGTAATTAAGTCTGTTTCTTTTTATTCATTTGCTCCATTTTTTTTTGTTTCTATGTTCCACACATGAGTGAAATTATATGGTATTTGTTTTTCTTTGAATGACTTATTTTACTTATCATTATACTCTATAGTTCCTTCCAAGTCATTGCAAATGACAAGATTGCAGTACCTGTTGTGGCTGAATAATATTCCATTATATATATGCCACATCTTCTTTATCCATGCATCAATTGTTGGGCGCTTTGGTTGCTTCCTTAGTTTGGCTATTGTGAATAATGCTGCTATAAACATATGGGTGTATGCATCCCTTTGAATTAGTGTTCTTGTGTTATTTGAATGAATATCCAGTAATGTGATCATTGGATTATAGAGAAGCTCTGTTTTTACTTTTTGAGGAACTTCCATACTGTTTTCGAGAGTGGCTGCATCAGTTTACATTACCACCAACGGTGCAAGAGTATTCCTGTTTCTCCACATCCGTGCCAGCACCTGTTACTTCTTGTGTTTTTGATTTTAGCTATTCTGACAAGTGTGAGGTGGTATCGCATTGAAGTTTTGATTTGTATTTCCCTGATGAGTGATGTTGAGCATCTTTTCATGTGTACGTTGGTCATCTGTATGTCTTCTTTGCAGAAATATCTTCTCATGACTTCTGCCCATATTTTAATTGGATTATTTGGTTTTTGGGTGTTGAGTTGTATGTTTATTTTATTTTATTTTGTTTTGTTTTGTTTTTGAGAGAGAATGGGAGTTGGAAAGGACAGAGGGATAGAATATTAACCAGGCTCCACACTCAGCATGGAACCTGACACAGGGCTCTGTGTCAAAACTTTGAGATCGTGACCTGGTTAAATATCAAGAGTCAGACACTTAACCAACTGAGCCACCCAGACACCCCAGAGTTGTATAAGTTCTTTACATATTTTGGATACTAACCTTTTATCAAGAACATCATTTTCATATGTCTTGTCCCATTCAGTAGATTGCTTTGTAGTTTTATTGAATGTTTCCTTTGCTGTATAGATTTTTATTTTGATATATTCCCAATACTTTATTTTCACTTTTGTCTCAGTTACTTCAGATGTATGTGGAAAAATGTTGCTATGACGTATTTCAGAAAACTTAATGCCTGTACTTTTTTTTTTTTAGGATTTTTATGATTTCTGGTCTCACATTTAGGCCTTTAATCCATTTTGAATTTATTTTAGCATACAGTGAACTGGACCACTATTGGTCCAGTTTATTTCTTTGTTTCTTTCTTTTTTCCATATTGCTGTCCAATTTTCCTAACACCACTTGTTGAACAAAATGTGTTTGTCCCATTGGATATTCTTTTCGGCTATGTTGAAGATTAATTGATGAAATAATTGTTGGGTTTTTTTGTGTTTTATATTTTGTTCTCTTGATCTACATGTCTATTTTTGTAACAATACCATACTATATTGATTACTACAACTTTGTTATATAGCTTGAAGACTGAAACTGTGATACCTCCAGTTTTGCTTTCGTCAAAATTGTCTTGGATATTTGAAATCTTCTGTGGTTCCATACAAGTGTTAGGATTATTTGTTCTAGCTCTGTGAAAAATGCTATTGGTATTTCATAGGGATTACATTAAATCTGTAGATTGCTTTGGGTAGTATGGACATTTTAACAATATTTACTCTTCCAATCCATGAGCAAGGAATGTCTTTCCATTTCTTTGTATTCTTTTCAATTTCTCTCATCACTGTTTTATGGTCTCCAGAGTACAAGTCTTTCACCTCTACATATCTTACTGTTTTAGATGCAGTTACAAACAGGATTGATTCATTAATTTTTCTTCCTGTTGCTTCATTTTTAGTATATGGAAATGAATCCAACTTCTGTACATTGATTTTGTATTCTGTGGTTTTACTAAATTCATTTATCAATTTTTGGGTGGAGTCTTTAGGATTCTCCCTGTGTAGTATTATACCATCTACAAATATTGACACTTTTCCTTCTTTCTTTCTAATTGGATGGCTTTATTTATTTTTGTTTCCTGATATCTGGGGCTAGGACTTCTAGTACTATGTTGAATAAAAGTGATGAGAGTGGACATCCTTATCTTATTCCTGACCTTAGGGTGAAAGCCTGCAGTTTTTCACCATTGATTATGTTTACTGTGGGTTTTTCATTTATGGCCTGTATTATGTTGAAGTCTGTTCCTTCTAAACCTATTTTGTTGAGAGCTCTTATGATGAATGGATGCTGTAAGATGTCAAATGCTATTTATGCATCTAATGAGATATTCATGTGGTTTCTATCATTTCTCTTATTGATGTGATGTATCATGTTTGAATTGCGAATATTGGACCACACTTGCATCCCAATAAATCCAGTTTGATTGTGGTGAATGATTTTTTTAAAATTTTATTATTGGGTTTGGTTTGCTAGTATTTTCTTGAGGATTTTTGTAGCTGTGTTCATCAGAGATGTTGGCTTGTAGTTCTCTTTTTTGGTGGTGTCTTTATCTGGTTTTGGTATCAAGATAATACTTCATAGAATGAGTTTGGAAGTTTTCCTAATTCTATTGTTTTGGAAAATTTCAGTAGAACAAATATTAACTCTTCTTTAAATATGTGAAATAATTCACCTATGAGGCTATCTGGTCCTGAACTTTCGTTTGTTGGGAGTTTTAGATTATGGATACAATCTCCTTGCTCTTAATCAGCCTGTTCAAATTTTCTATTTCTTCCTGCTTCAGTTTTGTTAGGTTAAATGTTCCTAGGAACTTATCCATTTTTTTCTAAGTCGTCTAATTTGTCGATATATAGGTTTTCATAATATTCTCTTTCAATTGTTTGTATTTCTGTGGTGTTGGTTGTTATCTCTCCTCTTTATTGGTGATTTTTTTTAGTTCCTTCTCTCTCTCTTTCTCTTATTTATTTATTTATTTATTTGATGAGTCTGGCTAGATGTTTATCCATTTTGTTCATCTTTTCAATGAACCAGCTCCTGGTTTCTTTGCTATGTTATGTAGTATTTTTAGTTTCTATATCTTTTATTCATTCTATAATCTGTATTATTTCCTTCTGTCAGCTGTTTTTGGGTTTTGTTTCTTGTTCTTTTTCCAGCTCCTTTAGTTGTAAGCTTAGGTTGTTTATCTTACTTCTTTTTTTTTTTAAGATTTTATTTATTTATTTGACAGAGAGAAACACAGTAAGAGAGGGAACACAAGTAGGGAAAGTGGGAGTGGGAGAAGCAGGCCTCCTGATGGGCAGGCAGCCCGATTTATCGCTGCTGTGGGGTTTATCCCAGGACCTTGGGATCATGACCTGAGCCAAAGGCAGATGCTTAACGACTGAACCTCTGAAGCACCCCTGTTTATCTTACTTCTTGAGGTAGGTCTGTATTGTTATTTCCCAATTATAACCACTTTGCTGCATCCCAGAGGTTTTGTACTTTTGTATTTTCATTCTTTTGTTTTTTGTTTTCATGGTTTTTTTAAAATTTCTTCTTTGATATCTTTGTTGACCTATTCACTATAGTATGTTATGTAACTTCCATGTATTTGTGGTCTTTCGAGATTTTTTCTTGTGGTTGGTTCCTAATTTCACAGTGCTTTGTTCTGAAAAGTTTCATGGTATGACTTCAGTGTTTTTGGATTGTTGAAGCTTGCTTTGTGGCCTAATATATGATCTATTCTATAGGAAGTTGTGTGTGAAAAACATGGATATTCTTCTGTTTGGGGATGGAATATTCTCAATATATTTGTTAAATCTATCTGGTCCAGTATGTCATTCAAAGCCATTGTATCTTTGTTTATTTTATGTTTGAATGATCCACCCATCGATGTAGTGGGGTGTTAAAGCCTTCTATTTTTGTATTACATACTACCAACTAGTTCCTTTATGCTTGTTATTAACTGTTTTATGCACGTGGGAGCTCTCAGATTGGGTGCATGCATATTTACAATTAATATAATATCTTGTTGGATTGTCCCTTTTATTACTATTTAGTGTCCTTCTCTTGTTACAATCTTTGTTTTAAAGTCTATTTTGTATGATATAAGTATTGCTACCTTGGCTTCCTTTGGACATGCATTTGCATGATAAATGTTTCTGCATCTCCTCGCTTTCAATCTTTATGTGTCTTTAGGTGTGAAATAAGTCTCTTGTAGCCACCATATAGATGAGTCTTGTTTTTGATCTACTCTGCTACCCTATGTCTACTGATTGGAGCATTTAGCCCATTTACATTCATAATAATTATTTATATATGTATTTATTGCCATTTTGTTACTTTTTTGTGGTTTGTTTTGTGGTTTTTCTCTGATATTTTCTTCCCTTAGTCTCTTTCATAGTTTGTTGGTTTCTTTAGTTATATGCATGGATTTCTTACCCTTTTTGTTTTTCATGCCTATTACTTTTTTTTTTTGACTTGTGGTTTCCATTCTGTTTATATAACATCTCCTACATATAGCAGTCTATATTAAGCTGATGGTTGCTTAATGTTGAACTCATTCTTTACTCCTCTCCCCTCTGAATTTCAGATATTTGGTATCATATTTTCCATCCTTTTATTTTGTGCTTCTCTTGACTGATTTTTATAGGTATATTTACTTTTTTGCTTTTGTGATTCCTATTTTTCTTACTCTTACTTATTATTTTTCCCTTCAGAGAATTCTCCTTAACTTTTTCTGTAGGGCTGGTTTAGTGGTCATGAATTATTTTGACTTTCACTTGTCTGGGAAACTCTTTATCCCTTCTTTCTGAATCATAGCCTTGTTGGATAGAATATTTTTGGCTGCAGATTTTTCTCTTTCAGCACTTTGAATAATTGTTCCACTCCCTTATGGCCTGAAAAGTTTTGCTGAAAAACCACCTTATAACCTTTTGTGGTTTCCCTGTTTTCTTTTCTCTTTCAACCTTTTTAATTCTTTCTTTGTCACTATTTTTGCCATTTTCTTTTTTTTTTTATGTTAATTTTTATTAACATATAATGT
>JAQQSY010004515.1:0-12266 GCA_028646535.1 Procyon lotor
GAGGGCCTCCTGTTTCTTTTCTCTAGCTGATAAATTAATCACCAAATGGATCAAGGTCCACTTTGTTGTCCCTGTCACAATCACGAAGGGACAGGCTAAAAAGCAACACAGACCACTGATTCTGGGGAGTGCCAGTGAAAGTGTCACTTCATCTTAACAAAAGTACAGACAGAAAGCACTACAGCCCATTTTTTAAAAGGGGCCTCAGATAGCTAAAGTCACCTAAAAGAATGGGCAGAAAAAAGGTCCAGACAGGACACACACTGGCATAGTCGTGTGCAAGCCTTTCCCATAGAACTTCGTAGCCGGCTGAAAGAGAACCACCCCGACCCCCTTGGAAGGAGACGGGGCCGCAGGTTGGTGTGAATATGGTGGAGGGAAGGTCAACCATCAAAGCAGTCCCTGCAGGGCTCTGTTCCGGGGAAAGAAGCCACATTCTATTACACGCCTTCTGAGAAGGGCAGGGAAACGGGGGAGCAGACTGTAGTGACAAGGCTGCATTTCTCAGAACAAGATAGCCTCAAGTAGGAGAGAGATGATCAGGGGACGGACACACACACACACACACACACACACACACACACACACACACACGAAAGGTAGGGTTCATTGTAACTTTTCCAGCATGGCCTCTATGAGGCCTTGCACAAACTTCCTTTTGTCCTCACAAAGCAGTACCGTGACTGTAATGGTCTGAAAGGCAGTTACAATCAAATGCTTTGCAGGCTGAATGGGGGGGAGAGGCCCTCACCGCCATAAACAGAGACTTCATTTCAACCCAATCCCTTTTTACCTTATTTATTCAATTCACTTCTTTAGAGTCATACTTGTCCAGCCAGCACATCAGCATTTAAATATCTGGTTCTGTCCCCTCCTTAGGAGGACAATTTCTTATTCTAATTGTGAAGACGGTGTTGCATCTCCTTCTTCACAACTGGTCTCAGGAACAGGCATAAGTGCAAGTGCCACACGAGACAAGGAGACGATCCTTGATAAACAACTTTTTCTTCCCAAGGAAATGACATCACTCTCATTGATCAGTGGACTTCTCATTGATCAACGGACTCATCTATTCATTCAACAAATATACCCCGCGGGCCAGTCTTTTGCAAGGTCCTGACGGCTCTTCCCCAAATCCAAGCCCAAGGTTTTTAAAATGCTAGCATTTGGGGTCAAACAGTAGGAGTCCCAGCTTGGGAGACAGTTTTCAAATAAGAATTCTCAAAATGCTTGAATAACAGCCTCATTAGAATGTTCATGAACTTTCATTCATTCAGATATTAAAAATGAGTTTCATTACTAAACAGTCATAGTGTATATGAAAGTGTATACCTATAAAATCAAATATATATACATATGAATATATATATATTCTAAGTAGAAGGTTAAAACTGAAGGGGAGGGGAGTTGTGCAAATCTGTACTGTTTGAGGGAAAAGGGAACTAGAGGGAAATAAAAACAAGCAATTAAAATGTAGACTTGTCTCAATACTTTTTAAATAACCAAGAAAAATACTCATTCATCATTTGTAGGGTAATGGACTTATCACTACCGTAGGTTTACTAAAAGTACAAAAATTCAAAACCAGAGCTATAAATTCACATTTTTTTTTAAAGTTTTTTTTTTTTTTTAAGACTTTATTTATTTGATAGAGTGGAGAGAGATCACGAATAGGCAGAGAGGCAGGCAGAGAGAGAGGGGGAAGAAGGCTCCCCGCTGAGCGGAGAGCTCAATGTGGGGCTCGATCCCAGGACCCCGAGATCATGACCTGAGCTGAAGGCAGAGGCTTTAACCCACTGAGCCACCCAGGCGCCCCTATAAATTCACATTTTAAAATTGAGGTTACTATACAACATCCAGGACCAACTTCAGGGAGAAGTAAATATAGGTGCCATGTGGTACAGGGAGCCCCTCTTGCTCATGCCCCCCACTTTGCCAATCATGGGCCCAGTTTTACTGATGGCTTTCAACAGCAAAACATTTTTTTTCCCTCTTAAAAAGGAAAAAAAAAAAAAAGAAATTTGATAACCCTACTTCCCAGGCTTATGAACTCAGTAAGCATAGCACCCATCACACGCTAGGCTCTGTTTAGCCTAAGTACCATGGGAACCCATTCGTGCCTCCCAGCAGCAATGTAAAGTCCCACGGAGAAGCCGACAGAGACCGGACAGGCGGTGAGAACACAGGAGGGTGGAGAAGGCTGGAGGTGAGCGCACACAGCCACGCAGTGGGGGAGAAGCAAAGGCAGTAAAGAGAGAAGATTCCTTCTGCGGTCTGGCCGAGCTTCGTGCTTCCGCAGCCCCAGAGAGCACAGGGGCACCCCATCCCGACACCCCGTCCCGACCCCTCAAGTACCACCAAGGCTGCAGAACCCCACTGCTTGGTCAAGGGAGGCCGTGACAGCAGGAAATCACGAAACCACGACAGCAAGGGTAATCAACCATCAGGACGAGTGGCTGTTTCAAAGACCACCACCCCGCTCCCCAGAGGGACTCCAAATTGTCCCAGGGCGGGCAAGGGCGCAGGATTCGAAAACAATGCGTACAGAAAATGAAAACCAACCAGCACATATTGAGCTCGTCACCCTGTGTGACAGCAAGCTTACACAAAAGCAGCTGTTCAAGTTATTTTGTACACTGACTCACTGAACAAACTTCGTGTCATACGAAGCGTCTGCCGGAGTTAAAGCCCACAGACCGTGTTCTCTCAGTGTCTGTTGATAAACCGATAGAGATCAGAGGTCCTATCTCTAGCCTAAACGCTTACTGAAAATTAAAAAAAAAAACATTCTCTGCAAGCAGATGTGTCAGCAGACCCCATGTCTTCAGAAACCAGGTCTGGGGCTTTCCAGGCCTTACAGAAGGGCTCCGACAAGACAAGAGCAGTAACAGCCTCTCCGGGCTGTCCCTCCCCTGAAAACAAGGGCTTCCCCACCCCCACCTCTGACAGTTTCCTCCGGGGTCACCTGGTGCCTCGGCACCATGAGGATAATGCCAGTAATATTCCAAGTTAGCCCCAAATCCTTTCCTCTTCTGGGCCTTTGGGAAGGACCAAAGAGAAACAGCCGACACATCCCCCTTGGCCCTGAGGCTACAGCTCACTAATCAGAAACAGAAACAGATCTTTTAATCTTTTTTTTTTTTTTTTTTTTTTAAAAACAAGCATCAGTTCAGCAAGCAAGCTGCCTCACGGTGAAGTAGGCCTAACATCTACCGCCCACACTCAGATCACAACTCTCCCCCCCGAAAGTGCCTGAATGCCTGCCAAGAACTGTGTCATGCCGGCTACATACCTCTCCCAACTGCATCCAGAAGGGTCTTCTGATGACTGCGGCTCCTCTTTTCTAGGACCAACCCAGCAACAGTGAATAACCACTTACTTTTACCTCCACTCAGTCCTTGATAGGAATGAACTGTGTGGCACAAACTAAAACCATCCCAAATTAAGTGTTTGGGGGGAAAAAAAAGTCATCAGTTTAGCTAAAAAGTTAAGCACTTTTGTTTAAAAATAAAAAATTTACTAAAATGGCTAGCTTACTCTTACATTTCTATCGAACAGCTTCAAAATCCAAGTTAGGGCATTCACTGATCTGGGGGAGGAAACAGAAAATTCTAACGAATGCCCAGTGCTAAGGTGCCTTATTGCTCTGCTGCATACAATTATAAATTCTGGCTCACACCATGGGGGACAAATCTGTTCAACACTGAACCCAGTCTCAGCATATTCAGAGTTACTCAAAACGTATAATGCCTGCCCTTTAAGAAATGGACATCTAAGGGGGACCTGAGTGGCTCCACTGGTTAAGCGGCCAACCCCTAGTTTCCACTTAGGTCATGACCTCAGGGTCATGTGTTCGAGGCCCACGTCCGGCTCCATGCTAACCAGGGAATCTGCTTAAGATTCTCTCTCTCCCTCTGCCCCTCCCCCTACTCATGCTCTGTCTCTAAAAATAAATAAATATTGGGGCGCCTGGGTGGCTCAGTCGTTAAGCGTCTGCCTTTGGCCCAGGTCAGATCCCGGGGTCCTGGGATCGAGCCCCGCATCGGGCTCTCTGCTCGGCAGGAAGCCTGCTTCTCCCGCTACCATTCCCTCTGCTTGTGTTCCCTCTCTCGCTGTGTTTCTCTCTGTCAAATAAATAAAATCTTTAAAAAATAAATAAATAAATAAATAAATAAATAAATATTTAAAAAGAAATGGACATTTAAGAAAACACTGACTCTGTAACTCAACTTCCGTGAAAAAATGGTCACTGAAATGAGAAGGCTTAGTCAGTTTAAAATGTTTTTATACAATGTGATTTTTTCCTGCACAAACCCAAGGGAAGAGAGAATCTTTAGTAAACTAAACATCCTTCCCTACATGGAAGACCATAACCCTGGGCTTCAAAGAAAAGAACTCTAACAAAAAGACTGGGCTGCACAAGAAATTGATCAGAATTATGTTTCTAAGACAGCCAGGGGTAAAAAGGGAGAAACAGAACCGAAGGCTCACAAGCCTGACTGCAGAGAAAAACAGTTTCAAGATGATGAGGAAAAAAACCCAATTCAGACATAAGTGTAACTAATTCAGATCCTGGTGAGCTTTCTGTACTATGTTTTAATTATAAATCAGTAGCGTTCCTAAAATACAACTTCTATATGTAAAGGTGAGAAGTCCTCGGATATAAGGAGGCACTTCATGAGAGAAAGGAATTATTCGTGAACTAATATACACTCTGTTGCCAACAACAACAACAAATTAATGAACTAATCATCCCTGTGCTCGCAAAAGCACTTCTGGGCAAAAAAATCTTCAAACGCACTCATGGTGATTCCTGGGAGCTGACTTCTAGAATCCCCTGTGCTGTGGGGCACCCGGTTAACTGGGGGACTGAGGTTATGGAAACCTCGCTATGATTCCCTGCAAGCTGCTCGGGCACCGAACATAACAACCACCTTTCATGGGTAGGATTTACTTCTTATAAATACTTTCTTCTTCAAATCCTCATGCCCCCAAGCAAGCGTGAGCGCGCGCGCACGCGCGCACACACACACACACACACACACACAAAGAAAAAGGAAAAAAAGAAAAAGATACAAAGGAGATGCAGAGACCCTCCAAAGGCCAGGTGTATTGTGCTTCTGGAATGAGACAGCCTGGCCTCGTTCCCTGGGTGAGCCTGGGAAGTCCCTTGAAACCCTCCTGGATCCCTCTTTCTGTAAAATGCAGATGACATTTTGTATCTATGTCCTAGGTTTGCTCTGGGGATTAACTGGGATATCACAGATAGAGCGCCTGGCAGAGGACTGGCCCAAAGGAAGCCCACGAAAAAGCAACAAAAGCTACTACTGTTTCAAAGCTGATGGCGTCCTTGACATTTCACCCAATAACTTGTGCATAAATCAATCTTTAACCAAGATGAAAACTGAGAAACAGATTATTAGTAATTCCAGCAAAAGAAAAGGATCTTATCTCGTGGTCTTCAATGAAGACACGTGCTAATGCTCCTGTCTTCTGCTAAGAGCACACCAACCTTGTCTCGTTACCCACAAGCGAGCTCACCCGTGCCTCGCCCACGTCTCCCGAACAGAAGGTTACTGACTAACATCCTGGGTTCCTGGAAGAGGTTTTCGTAGCAACAATGCAGCGAAAAGCACAAGAACGAAACGTTCCTTGGCCCAGTGACATTTGGGCTCATTTTGATATGAGTACCCGAGGGAGAATTACAGATCTGATCCACAGAAGGCTTTATGCAAAAACACGCGGAAGGCACAGTACCTCTAATCGTTGTATGCGTCCCTTGAAAAACATGAAGAGGGAAGAATTTGGATAAGCGGCTTCTTTTTTGAGAAGAATTTCCTTTGCTTCATCCAGGCCTGCTTTGTTATCACTGCCATCCAAGGCAAAAAACGGGCGGACTACAGTATGGTACCAGAGCAGAGCCAATCTGAAGAAGAGGGAGAGAGACACTAAGCAATACTTTTCTTACAGTGGTTCTACTTCTTAAAAACTCAGTACGTGCCCTTCCAGAACACTCTTCTTCTAAAAAGCTTACTACGCAGTCTTTGAAGAAGTAAAATCAAGAGTATCTTTCCCCGTGTTAATTTTATCAATATTTGCAAAGCCGAAATTTTGGCACAGCATATAGATATCAGCATACTCCCATCAGGTGAGAGGAGAACAATATGATAAAAGCATTTAGCTTTCCCAAGGCTTCTAGGTGGCTCTTGAAGGTATGGGCTGACGTAAATCTCTGAATTCTCCAACTCACTCATCAATGCACCAGTCAGGAACAGTCACTGGTTATAAAATAAAGTATTACTTTTTTGCAAAAGGAAAAATGCTGCTTTCTCCGGTGTTCACAAAGTTAGAGTGTAAGCCTCAGAATCCAAATTTAAATATGGGAACCACAGACACAAATTATATTCAAATGGGTTAAAATAAATGAGAGAATCAGAAAAAAGGCTCTTTCTCTGGACTTTGCAGATGCTCAATTCGAAAAACAAATAATTATTTAAAAGTCCCTTACTTCAAACTCATCAAGAACAATACGATGTTAAATGAACTCAAGCTCGGTAAATAAAATAGATTCATTAGAATCTGCTTTAATGAATAAACAAAAACATTGCAGCAACACATGAACTATTTTTATGTAAATGTATGCTTCTAGCATGTTTATAAAATTGGTTCTTTTTGGTGATCAGACTAATTTACTAATTCATTTCTTTCCAGAAAATACTAAGATATAAATAGGCAAATCACATGTTACAAAACTGTTAAATTAATAAAATACCACTGTTCATGTAATTTAATGACTTTGAGGAGGCACAAATATTTCTGAAATGAAAATTTAATGATATTTTTAATAGCTACCAACTGATTAAGAGTGAATATCCAAATTCCTCAATATTGATAGGAGTAGAAACAGAGCTCACCAAAGTTCTCTGTGATATCAACATTTTTTAAAAAAAAACTAGTAGTGTAATGTCAATGGACATTTAGTATCTGGTAAAATTACTCAAACTGCACACAGTAGATATTTACCAAACTGGAAAAAAAAAAAAAATTACACTGTTTTTAACTTATGGAGGAATGAGTAAATTCTTGCTCTGGAGAGCTATACCAGCTTCTCCACAAACTGTCGTTTCAGTTTACGCGACATGACTCAATTTAGTTGACCAGCACAAAATATTCAAGCCACACAGGAGAGACCAATGAACCAACCAGGATCAAAGAAAATTACCCAGTATCAAGATTCTCTGTAAGGATAAAAATTTCAGGATCACTGAAATTCGTATTATTTAAAAATTCAAAAATCAGGATCATGAATCTCAGTGACCATGGCCAAGGTCACAGAAACTGCTTATAAAATCATTTGAGATTGAAAAAGGTGATCGTTTCACCTGTTTAAAATAATACAGGACTCAGGAGAGTCAGGAACAATGCCCTGCTCTCTAGCATCAGCTCCAAAGTCAGCTAACAAAGAACCACCAAAAATGCAGTTCTTGGCATCGCATCAAAAGACCTGAGGCGTGGCATCGTGTCAACCAACCAAGCTATTTACCTGCAGTTTCCTTTAAAGGCTTTGATTGTCGTTGACTTACTTTCAATACTATATTATCTACCAAAGCATTGCAATACAGCTACTCACGTAGCTAAAGGGGCCTTCATGTCCTTACTTTCGCTTGCATACATCAGTGAAGAAAGCCCTTGCAGGCGGTCTCCAGGAAAACCCAGCAGGTTGATGATTTTGAGCAGGTTGGGGGGCACCATGGATATGCAAAGGTGAAAAAGGCCATATCCAAAGCTAACAGCACCTTTCAGTCTGTTTAGAGACTCCTCAGACACCCCTTCAGCCACAATGTGATTATCATTTGCAGCGTCAGAAGTCAAAGGCTCTTCAGTTAGCTTCTTCTGATACAGCTCCTGAAGGGCATTGATGTCCAGATAGCATTTATTGTAAATCTTCCAGGCTTTCCTGAGGATCCACCCACCTTTTATATAGGCTACGGAGAAGGGGAGAAAGCAAGAGAAAAATAAGCATTCAGAATAATTTTACTGTGTTGATAAGGGACATTGAAGAATGACCTGAAATTTGAGCAAAAATTAAAACAAAACAAACACAAAAACGAGAGAAATGACCGTCTCCCAATGCACCTTGTTTTCTGCGGAGGGTTTACATTCCTTATCTGTTCCCTTTACTGCAGTGGATGACCACTCAGCAAGAACCACCCATCTTTCCTGCTCACCGTTCTATCACGCCGCTTGTACGTGAGCTGTGCCTCAGAAGATCACACACACACTGCAAGATTCAGTGCGTGACCACCAGCTCGCAAGCGTCCCGTGAGCCTGACTTCCGTTCCACATGTTCCACCGTGTTTCTGAACCAGCACAACTTTGCCCATAAACCTCTTTCAGAACCCTCCTGTCTACCCTGTTTCATTCCTCCGAAGTCTAATTCACCGCTAAAAGTACACCCGAGCATCAAGCATGGCAACTTGCCAAAAAACAAAACAAGCCAACAGAAAGATGAATTTGTATTTATTGGGTGAACAAATGGGCAGTTCATGAACGTGTAAGTCATCGGTGTTCAGTGCAGCAATGCAAACCAACCCCCGTTCATCCGTGTCCAATGCCTACTGCGTGGCTTCATCACGCCTGACTGGGAGGGCGATATCTGGTCTAGGAGGGCGACGCTCGCCCCGCCCCCGCCTAGATTCAGGCAGATCCAGGGAACGAAGGTGGCAAAAAGAAGCTACTTCACACCAGAGGTGAGAAGATGTTATTTATGAAGTGATTCCATTATTTCCTGTCAGACCAATTTTTAACACAGTTCTCATCGTCTCTGAAAGATTTCACAGACACGACATGGGATTGACCCAGTTCCAGGCCCCACTAGCCCTACTAGCCCCTCTCACACAAGCCCACGGGTCCTGCCTCATCCTCCTCTCCTGTGAACACTTACACACCTTCTGATGGGGGAGGGAAGGGGCAGCTGACTTATCTGCGCTTATCTGAGTGTATCATCACCTCATCACCATACTTCTGAGGAAATGTCTTCTATAGGGGATTTTTCTGCAGAAAAGACTGATATACTCAGCCCAGTTACCAATACAGCACCATCTGACCCCAATCTGCCAATGGAGGATAAGATGAGCTGTCCTGGGCTTCCAGGCACTTTAGAACAGTGAAAAAAGAAGTTTATAAAAAGTTGTTTTTAAATTACAAAAAATACGTAACATAAAATCTGATTTATAAAAGTCTAGCCCCTGAGAGTGATCTAAGAACAAGGTCTATACAGAAAAGAGCTACCAGAGCAGGCCTACTGCTAGCCTTTGAAAGTCCTGCTTACAAGACTGGCCCTTGGCTGGGGTCTGTGAACTCGGACTTGGGAGGGTTCCCAGTATTCCCAAAAATGGTTAAGAGTGGCTCACTGTGCCTGCCACCTTGCTTGTAGATGTTTTATGTTGAGTGCCTGCTTTCTTCCTGGGGGCCTGGAATTTGGGTACATGCAAGACAGGGTATATCTATGCATGGTCAGCCCCCAACAAAAGTCTGGGTGCTGTGTCCCTAACAAGCTTCCTGATTGATAACAAACCTCATTGCCCAGAGAATTAAGCATGTCCTATGCACCCCCCTGAGAGAAAATCTGGGGTCGCTCGTGCCTGAGTTTTCCCATGGGGCTTAGGAACAGCTCCATGCTGTTTCCCTTTGGCCATTTTGCTTTGTATTTTTTGCTCTAACAACTCACAGCCAGGAGCATGATTATATACAGAGCCGTCCTGGAAAATCATTGTACCTGAAGGTCTTAAGGATCCCCGATCCACGGAATCAAGCTAATATTTTACTTCACTATTTCAATTTCTTGACAAATGATAACCACATCTCCTGTGGGATCATCATTCAAAACACAACCATCCCCTAACTTCCAAGTTCTAGATTGTTAACGTCCTCAGACTAAGTCCGCTGAAAAGAATACTTACTATAAGAGAGGATCAACAAACAAAACAAAACCTTTATTTTTAAGGGAACTATTTTTATAACTTCATAATTATAAAAGGAATACACCTTTGAAACAACTCATTTAGTTCAATTTAGCAAAAAAAAAAATTTTTTTTAACCGACTGAGCCACTCGAGCACTCCAATGTAACATAAATACTTACTGAGCAAAAATTACATTTCAGGCACAGTTCTAGGAGAATCGAAGGGAAATAAGATACAGACCCCATCTGTCAGAGGCACAATGACTCTTCCTCTCTAAAAGGAAGTACTGCAAGAAAACGAAAAGGCTGGAGAAAACCCTGAACCCTGTAGGCTAACAAAGCACTCAGGCTGATCTGGTATGTCCACCAATAGGATGTTCAGTTAGGACCCCAAATGCCCAAGGTTGAACAGAAAAACAGAAAAAGAAAAAAGGAACACAAAACCAACTGAGATCTAATGAAAAGGAAAACACTGGCTACAGATTTAAAACACGAAAAAAAGAAAATTCGCAAAACCCTAAAACTGTTAATTAGCTATTATGTTCCTATTATGTGCCTAGCACCGTGCTTGGCAACCGAGGGATAAAAAAAAGAACCAGAAGACATAATCTCAGCCCTTCAAATGCCCACAATTAAAACTGGAAAATACAACAAATGAAAAAAATAAGTGCATAACAAGAATATATATAGCTCTAAGTATTTGTTTACGTGCCCCACTGGGGTCATATGGAGAAAAATGAAAACAAATCATGCTGAGATGATGGGTGAGTTGTTCCTTATTTCCTTGTCGCTAAATTTTTCTATGTAATAAAGATATCAGTGAATTAGTGCAGAATAAGTATTGCAGAATTTCAGTAGAAAACTTTACTCCCTCCTCCTCCCAGGCCTAACTGGAAATCTTAAGGAAAATGGTTAATTCCATTTTCTCCTCCATTTCCGGGCTGCGGTGGCTTCGTTCAGGAAGCAGAGCTTCCATCTAGGGAAAGGCACCATTCCAGGAGCGAGGAACGCGAGTGTGGGAGTATGAAGGAGCAGGTGGGCAAGCCGTTTGCAGCCAGAGTCAAACGGGGGACACAGAGACCCACGGGGACAGGGATGGCGTGCTCAGGTTACGGGGGCCCCCAGACGTCCCACTAAGGACCTACGCAGAAGCAGCAGGCCATTTCTAAGATTGGGGCTGAGGAGACCAGCAGTGTTAGGGACACGTACTGTAGTAATCCAGATCTCGGGTGAAGAGTCATAGCAAAGGATGGTAGGAACGCAAATAAATGTCAAAATCCATCAGTGCTGACTGAACAGACTCGGTCAACAAAAAAATGACAATGGTAAAAACCTCATTTTTATAAAATAAAATAAAAACTGAATTCAACAGGTCTTTTCATTTCTTGCCTAAGAGAAGAGTTCAGGCACCAGTGTTTAAAAGCATATATTAAAACCTCTAGTAACAAGTTGTAATACCTTCAGAACCCAAAGTCTAACTGTAATTTCTGCAAGACCAAGTTAATGAGAAAGACGGAGAGAAAGCTTTTTGTCTTTGCCACTAAGCTCAGCGTGGCAGAGAAACAGCTTTCCCAGGACTCTCACCCTACTTCCCTGTCCCAAACGCTGTGACCGAAATATGCGGGTGCAGCCAGCCCGGGTCTAGAGAACAGAGGCTGAGTGAGGAGCCCGCAGAGCCGGCCGCACGCTCCATGGAGGCCCCGCTCCACCTCCCGCCGGAGGGACCCCCAGCCGCCTTGACGCTATAGCAACGCGGCTCCTGAGCACACATTTTCCCAAAGGGCACAGAAACCGTATTCAAGAGCCCCACATCCAGCACGGCCTTCCACATGGCTCCTCCGAAAGGTCACGTTCAGCCACTGCTCTCGCTGCTTCTGAAGGAAGACACAGACAGCAGAGAACCACAGGCCCTCCCCTATGAGGACCAGCCTCAGTCAGCTGGGAGAGGTAGGGGAGACAGGAAACTTGGTCCCCCTCAAGGGAAGGGTGGTGTGGGGGCAGCGGGAGGCAGGCAGCGGGAGTCCTTCCCAGGAAAGGGCAAGAATCGTCTGGAAAGTGAAAATACCAAGTTATACTCATTGATGTTGGGATACATCTTAGGGATTTTTTCAGCACGGACCGTATCTGGTGGGACCTCCTACCATAGCATTCTGTCAGTTCACTTGTCCTGGAGGAGGCTGGTTAACCCCATACTGAAAGATTAGTTCAAAAAAGGCTTCCCTTTTTTTGTAACCCACATCGACAGACTTTGGGACGAAAATGGTTTTGTTTTTGCTTCCAAAATACGTCTAAAAGACTTGCTT